>AWOL01S0077106.1:3196-17606 GCA_000715115.1 Nicotiana otophora | reverse complement strand
ATCTTACCTCTAGGATGAAGATCTAGTGTGCTTCCCTTGTTAATTCTTCCAAGATTTTGAGTACGAATTTGGAATAATTGATTGAGGAACTCTCTCCCTCTCTAAAGCCATTTCTCTCCCTCCAAATATCAAGTTCTCCCTTCAAAAAAAGGTCTATAGAGTCTAAATAACGAAGTGGGGTTGGGTTATAAAAACCCAAAAATGAAGCTCCGAAATGGGATCTGTGGTCGCATATGCGACCGCATAATGCTTCTGCGGTCCGCGAAATAGGCCGCGAAATGGCCCTCTGGAACTTGTCTGGTCTGCCCCACTTTGCGGCTGTTATGTGGTCTACAGACCTTTTCTGCGGTCGCATAATGCGTCGCAGAACCTCCCTCTACCAAATTTCCAAGCTGGATATGCGATCAGTGTGCGGCCTGCGAAATCGCTTTGTGGTCGCATAATGGGCCGCGAAATGACATATAAAAATGGCTCAAATAACTACCTCACTCTGCGGCCATTCTGCGGCCCACGGAGTGATTCGGCGGCCGCATTATAGGCCGTAAAAATGCCCAATTCTTCCAAATATTTTCCACCAACTATCATCAACACATACGCCTACCTCGGCACCACGAAATCTCGTGTTTTTTAGGAAATCTTTTACGGGGCCTTGCACCAAGAACCCGGCTAGGCTCCGAAAAATCCAGTCTCGCAAACATATTGGCAAAGCCTTAACATCCATGGCTAGTCGCCTCTCTGCTGCCACGAAATATGCCAAATTGCCCATACTCTGAGCCTTTGTACTCAAGGCATGGACCACCACATTGGCCTTCCCGGGATGATACAAAATGGTGATCTCATAGTCTTTCAGCAACTTTTACCATCTTTGCTGCTTCAAATTAAGGTTCTCCCGCTTGAACAGATACTGGAGACTCTGATGGTCGGTATAGACCTCACATAGAACACCTTATAGATATTTCCTCCAAATCTTCAATGTGTGAACAATGGATACCAATTCTAAGTCATGCACAGGGCAACTGTCGAGATGCGTAGGCAATTACCCTACTGTCCTGCATCAACACCAAGCCAATCCTAATACGTCATGTATCATAATACAAAGTGTAATACCCGAAACTTGTAGGCAATACAAGCACTGGGGCCGTAGTCAATGTAGTCTTGAGCTTATAAAAATTCACCTCACACTTATCGGACCATCTGAAAGGAGCACCTTTCTAGGTCAATCTAGTCAAAGGTGAAGTAATGGATGAGAAACCCTATACGAAACGACGATAATATCCAGCCAAACCAAGGAAACTCCGGATCTCAGTAACTGAAGACGGTCTGGGCCAACTCTGAACTGCCTCAATCTTCTTTGGATCTACCTTGATCCCCTCATTAGACACCATGTGACCCAAAAATGCCACTGAATCAAGCCAAAACTCACACTTGGAGAATTTTGAATATTACTTCTTCTCTCTCATTGTTTGGAGCACGATCCTTAAGTTCTACACATGGTCCTCCCGACTGCGAGAATACACCAAAATATCATCAATGAAAAGATGATGCAAGATTCAAGATATGGCTGGAACACACTATTCGTTATGTGTATAAATGTCGTTGGGTCATTAGTCAGCCCAAATGACATCACTAGAAAATCGTACTGACCATACTGAATCCTAAAAGCAGGCATCGGGAATTCTGATTCACGAATCTTCAACTGATTATACCCTAACCTCAAATCAATCTTCTAGAACACTCAAGCACCTTGAAGCTGGTCAAATAAGTCATGAATGAGTGGTTAGTGGGTACATTTTCTTGATTGTAAATTTGTTCAGCTTCCTATAGTCAATACACATCATCATAGAGACGTCTTTTATCTTCACAAATAGAAATGGAGCACCCCAAGGCGAGACACTAGGTCAGATAAAACAGTTATCAACCTACTCCTGAAGTTGTTCCTTTTACTCCTTCAATTTTGTTGGTGTCATACGATATGGTAGAATAGAAATGGGTTGAGTGCCCGGCACCAAGTCAATACCAAAATAAATATCTCTATCGATCATCAAGCCCGATAGGTCTACTGGAACACATATGGGAAATATCTCACCACCGGAACTGACTCAACAGGAGGAGTATTAGAACTGACATCCCGCACAAAGGCTAGATATGCTCCATGAATAACTCACGTGCCAATAATTACAATCCACCAGGCATAGTCATAAGCTCAATATCTCAATCCCCCTAGTGTGGTCGCGATCTATCAGTCCAGATCATATCACACAGAAAAATGTATATACAAGATTACATGTACATGACCAATGTAAATATCAAATATCATACTCCTGGACTGATATAAATGACATGTTATGGTGTATGTAGGTGCAAAGTGTGCTATGATAACTCAAATTAGCAATTCCATCACAAAAACAACAATTATCAAGTTAAATCATGAGACTAACCTCTGTGTAAAATCAAATGTGGCTCAATTAGGTCACAACGTGGTACAATTATGAGAAACATCACAACATATATCTTGATAATCTATTCAAGGAATTTCATAACCTAAGCACTACCTCGCGCATGGATAAACACCCCGGTGCATGCATATGGGCTTAGCCCTGCACAGGTGCACCACCAATAGCACGTAGATATCACAAATAACTCAGGCAACTAGTGCCTCAACCATGTTTGGGTAAGATACTAACCTCAATCAAGCAAAATCACTCCTCTAACAAGCCTATCCCGCATGAATCAACCTCCGTACGACCCGAATCTAGCAAAATTAACTTAATATAATCAATAAAAGCTATAGGAATTGATTCCAAATAATAAAGCTAGGATCTTTAACCAAAATCCAAAAAGTCAACCGAAAAAGTCAACCTCAGGCTCGTGCCTCATAACCCAAACGAACTCACAAATTCCAAATACCAATTCACTTAAGAGTCCCACCATACCAAATTCATCAAATTCCAACCACAAATCGTCCCTCAAATCATCAAATTTCAATCTCAAATAACATAGTCCAAAAACCCCCAAATCCCAACTTAAATTCATAAATATTAGGTGTATTAATCAACGGAAAATCAATATCTATCATCAAAAGTGATTAAATTTCAATTAGTTCTTCAATTATGAAAAGCACTATAGAGATCGCCTTGGACCGAGCTCCGCAAAAACAAAAAATGAGGAAAACACTCAAACTCTCGATATTATAGAGTCTACCAGCAAAATTGCATCTATGATCCATAACAACGCACCTGTGATATCATATTTGCGGCCAAAATCACACACATGTGAACTCCACTTATATCCAAACCTACCGCTTATGCGGACATACTCCTGCACCTATGGAGCCCTTCCGCATCTACGGTCCAAGCTGCTTTAGCCAAACTACGCTTCTGTGGACCCCTCCTCATAGAAGTACATCCGATAATGTGGAATTCTACGAACCTCCCATGGCAAAGAAAACCCTGAACCTGTGCAACAAAAGTTGAACCTGTGTCTCTACATATGTGGCAAATCCCACCACAGGTGCGAAAGCGCCAAAAGTCAAAAGCTTCAGCAATAACACCAAGTCCCAAAAAGGCCCGAGCTCTATCTAAAACGCCCCCCGAGGCCCCAATCCTAAAACATAGAAGAACCTTCTCGAGGACTCGAATAAAATCAAACAACATCAAAACCTCAAATCACATCTCAATAATAATGAACTAATGCACTAATGAACTTTCATCTTTTAAAACTCATGCCAAACCATATCAGATCAACTGTGAAGGACCTCAAATTTTACATGCAGGTCCCAAATGATACAAAAGACCTATCCCAACTCCGGGAACCAAGATTCGAACCTGATATCATCAAATGCAACTCTCGATCAAACCTATTATCCTTCCAAACATTCCATTTTCCAACTTTCACCAAATGACACCAAATCAACCTACGGATCTCCAAATCAATATCCGGACATAGGACTTAGTCAAATATTACCATAGGAAGCTATTGGAACCATCAAAACGACATTCCGGAGTTATCTACGCAAAGGTCAAACTCTGGTAAACTCTTTAAGCTTAAGCTTCCAAACCTTAGGACTAAGTGTTCCAATTCACTGCAAAACATCACCGAAGACAAACCAACCACCTAACATGTCACAAAACCTAAAAAACAAGGACGTAAAGCACCAAATAGGGGATCTTGTACTAAAGTACTTAAAACGACATGCCAGGTCATTTTATTCTCCCCCTCTCAAACAAGTGTTCATCCTCGAACATGTCTAGCATCATACTTGGAGTTTCAAAAAGGTCAGGATATCTTCTATGCCTCTCATGCTCAATCTCCTAAGTAGCCCCCTACACTAGCTGGCCTCTCTAATACACCTTCACTAACACTATATTCTTTGACCTCAACATCCGAACCTGCCGATCCAAAATAGCCACCAACTTCAAATTGTAAGTCAAATCCCTATCGAACTACACCGTAGTGAAGTCCATAATATGAGACGCATCAACATAGTCATTCCGGAGCATCGAAACATGAAATATTAAGTGAACCCCTCATAGATTAGGTGTCAAGGAATGTCTATAGGCCACCTCTCCCACTCTCTCAAGAACCTCCAAAGGACCAATATACCTAGGGCTCAACTTGTCCTTATTCCCGGACCTCATCACACCCTTCATGGGTAAAACTCTAAGCAGAACCTTCTCCCTCACCATATATGCAACATTACGACCCTTCATGTCATCATAACTCTTCTGCTTGTATTTAGCTATACGAAGCCACTCCTAAATCAACTTCACCTTCTCCGAAGCATCATGGATCAAATGAGGGAGCCATCTGAGAATGACATTGCCTCCTTTATTAGGCCTCAAAAGGAGGCATCTGGATACTCGACTGATAGTTGTTATGGTAGGTGAACTCTATTAAAGTAAGAAACTGATCCCATGAACCTCCAAAGTTAATGACACATGCACGTAACATGTCCTCCAAGATCTGAATTGTGTGCTCGGACTACCCGTCTGGCTAGGGATGAAATGCTATGCTCAACTCTACCTGTGTGCCCAACTCTCGCTGCTCTACTCTACTAAATTATGATGTGAACTGAGTGCCTCAATCCGAGATAATAGATACGGGCACGCCATGAAGGCGAACAATCTCAGGAATATAAATCTGAGCCAACTGCTTAGAAGAGTATATATCGAGGCGAACAATCTCAGGAATATAAAGAATTGGTCAGTTTGTCGACAATGACCCATAATACATCAAATTTCCTCAAGGTCCGTGGAAGTCTAACTACAAAATCCATGGTGATACGCTTCCACTTCCACTTTGGAATGTCAAGCCTGTGAAGAAAACCACCCGGTTTCTGATGCTCGTACTTCCCCTGCTGACAATTCAACACTATGTAACATAATCAACAATATCACTCTCCATCCTCCTCCACCAATAGTGCTGCATCAAATCTAGTACATCTTTGCGGCACCCAGATGAATGGAATACTGTGAACTGTGGGCCTCCACAAGTATCAAATATCGCATCCCATCCACATTTGACACATAAAACCGACCCTGCATCATCTCGAATAGTAACTTCCTTGGCATCACCGTGTTGCACCATGACCTTCACGACAAGCAAGTATGGATCATCACACTGACATACTCAAATAAGAAAGACAGTGAAACCACACAAGCAAGAACTTGGCCGGGCTCAAAAATTTCAAACTGATTGGTCAAAGCCTGAACATCCAATGCTAACGTTCTCTCCTCTACTAGAATAAGCAAGACACCCCATGCTCTCAACCTTCCTACTCAAAGTATTCCCCCCCCCCCACATTGGCATTCCCCGGATGTTAAATAATTGGTGATATCATAGTCCTTTAATAGTTCTAACTACCTCCATTTCCTTAAGTTCATATCCTTTTGCTTGAACAAGTAATGTAGACTCCTGTGATATGTGAACACCTTATAAGACATGCCATAGAGATAGTGCCTCAAAATCTTCAATATGTGAATAATGGCTTCCAACTCCAAATCATGTATAGGGTAGTTCTTCTCATGGGGCTTCAACTAACGTGAAGCATATGCAATAACTCTACCATCCTATATCAATACAAATCCAATGCAAATCCATAAAGAATCACAATAAACTGTATAAGAACCCGATATTGAAGGCAAACCCAAAATAGGAGCTATGGTAAAGACAGTCTTGAGCTTCTGAAAGCTCTCCTCACACTCATCGAGCCACCTGAATTGGGCATCCTTCTGGGTCAATCTAGTCAAAGGTGCAGCAATGGGCGAGAAACCCCCTACAAAACGACGGTAATACCCGACGAAACTAAGGAAACTACCGATCTCAACAGCAAAAGACGATCTGGGACAACTCTGAAGTGCCTCCACCTTCTTCAGATGTAGCTTAATCCCCTCACTAAACAACACATGGCCCAAAAGTTCCACTGAATCAATTCAATAATCACACTTGGAGTATTTAGTCTAGAGCACGGATGCTGCTCATGATCCTTCTGGCAACGTGAATACACCAATATGTCATCAATGAGAACTGTGATGAAGGAATCAAGATAGTCTTGAAATACACTATTCATCAAGTGCATAAAGGTTGTTGGGGCATTGGTCAGCCCAAAAGACATCACAAACAAATGCATAGTGACCATAACGCGTCCTGAAAGCTATCTTCAAAATATCTGAAGTTTGAATCGTCAACCGACGATACTCTAATCTTATATCAATCTTTGAGAATACCCTAGAACCCTAAAGGTGATCAAACAAATCATCGATATGTGGTAGTGGGTACTTGTTCTTCACAATAACTTTGTTTAGCTGCCTATAATCAATACACATCTTTATAGAGCTATCCTTCTTCTTCGTAAATAGAATCGGTGCACCCTAAGGGGACACACTGGGCCTGATGAAACCCTTAGCAGTAAACTCCTAAAGTTTTCCCTTCAACTCCTTCAACTCAATAGGTTCCATGCGGTACAGTGAAATAGACATTACCCTCTGCTAGCAATTATCTCATCTTAAATAAGGGGTATAATCTCATCCCAATTAAGGAAAATAATTCCATCATATCAATATGGGGATTTACCACTCAATAACTCCTACACTGACACATGTAGTATTAGGGTTAGGTTGTTTCAACGAACCCTTCCTCGGTGACTAACGATACTCCTAAAAATATTTTTGTTTTGCATACAAAGAAAACAGAAATACAAATACATTAATTTCATAACATTTCACACCATGTATAGCTTCATTAGTACTTTCAACCATTCATAACATTATTATTTCATTAGCTCTCTTGGCCACACATATGATTCTTCATTCATGGCACGATGGTCGTATCTCATATTCAACATTTTCATTTCTTTACTTTTAAGGATCATCATCATAAACATTAACATATGGAATATTCCGGAAATCACAACTTTAGGTTCATTAGTAATGAAGGCTTTAAACACAATAGATTCATTTCCAAAGAATGGAGCAAAATCACTAGCAGTTGAAGCACGAGTTAAAATCATAAACGAATGATACACCACTTATTCTTGAAATACTTTTTCCCAAAAGGGCAACACCCAATTTCAACTTATGAGTATGTAAGAACTCAAATCACATTGGAGATGTTTATATAAGATAGCATGGTGATTTACGACTAAAACAATGGTTCAAATCATTGGTATTAGTTCAAACAACCATATTTTAACACGACTTGAGTATATAAGCCTTTAGGAAATTCTATTTTCAGAGTGAATTTGGAACAGTTGATTCAAGGCTCATTTTAAAATCTTTCACACATCATTTCATCTCATTGGCACCATTGGCAACAAGTATAACTTTCATTATTGGCACGGTGGTCAAACTTTATATCCCCAGCCCACTTCTTTCCCTTTCAAGCATCTTTATAGATTATCAAAAAAGAGAGCATTTGAAATCAAGGCCTTAAGTATAAATATGAGCATTAGGGGTATTAGGCGCATTGAGTATTCTTTCCAAGTTAAGCATGATGGACTTTCATTTGAAACATAAATTGAAGTTATAACTCTTTAACACATATAATATACTTGAACACATTCCCTAAGGAGATCATGTTGAGATAGGAGTAATTGGAACATGTTTTGAGTAAATACATCTTTCGACACATTGATTACTCGGGATAATCGAATTTATTTGGAACACCTCAAAACATAGGAATTAGGAACCTGGGCTAACCATGCTTTACACTTATGGAAACATCATGGAATTCAATTCTAAGAGAGATGTTTTAGCCAACATACATTTCTCGAGCTTTCCTTTAGTTACTATAACGTCCCAACATCTCTAGAAATATAAATCTATAGGAAGATAGCTAAAATGGGATAATAATAAGCAGGATTCTCATGACATAAGTCTCTTGGACAATTGTTCAAACACCTATTTTGCAAAATTGACTACAAATCTCTACAATGGTAATCCCCTCCCCCTTCAACCAATTTCAACAAGAAACTACCCAAAATAGTTCAACAACCTCACATAATACCACCTAATGTTACATGCATGGCCTATCTCTAATTCCATAACCTAATTAAACCCATAACAATTTCATGAAGGTTTTAGGACAAGGTCTTACCCAGGTAGATGACGGTCTACTGAGTGGCTTCCTTTGAATCTTCAAGATTGGGGCAAGGATTGATGATTAGAATTAGTAGGTCTTCTTCCTCTCTCTCCAAGATACTATCACTTATCTCTAAAATAATAGATTTTTGCTTTAAAATGAGCCCCAAAGGCTACTAATCAAAATGGGGTCGGGTAAGAAAATTTGTCAAAATAACCCCCGATGTCAATTATGTGGTGTATTTCTGTGGTAGCAGAACAGATATGTGGCCAGCAGAATGGCCACAAAATGGTATGTCAATTCCGCAATGCCATTTTGGGGTAGTAGAATGTTATGCGGCCAGCAAAATGGTTATGCGGCTAGAAGAATGGCAACAAAAGAGTTTTCAAATTCTTGGTTGGGTCTGGTCAACTCCGCCATGCAATTTCACGACAGCATAATGGTTATGCGGCCAGCAGAATGGCCATAAACTTGTTTTCAAATTTGAATTGCTTCTGATGCATTCCGTGGTGATTATGTGGTTAGTGGAATAGATCCGTTATAGCATAATGGACCACACTATTCTAGTTTTTACAAATTCTTCTACCAACTCCATGATGCATCATACAATAAAAAAAACCGATTTGTGGTACATTAGCTTACCCTGGCACCATAAAAATGTAAATTCTTGGTGAATGTTTATGGGACCTTACAGTTTTGTACTTTGGCTTAGGAGGGGTTGATCCCGATTACACCAACTACTTCTCAGGATAGGGGAGGAGCTCAAATTTCTGCCCCGCACACTACAAAATAGCGGCTCATGTTGATCTTGCTCCGAGTGTTATAACGATCAGCTCGTGGTTGCGGTTCAATCTAAGGTCAGGCCAGTTGTGTCAGAGGAGGAGCAGAAGAGGTTAGAGATGCTCCATAAGTATCATCCTCCTCATTGCAGCAATAGGCCTTCTGGGGATGCATAGGTTTTCTTAGACTAGTGTCATTGCATTCTATACACTACGACATAGTGGAGTTGATCGGGGTCGACCATACTACTTTCTAGCTGACGGGGCCATCATATTGATTGTCGCAAACTTATGAGGAGAGTAGACCATTTGGTGCCACACCACTCACTTAGGCTCAGTCCATTTATGTCATTTTGAGGGACTTCATTCTACAAACCCTCAGATATGCGTTGCGCACCGGGTTCGATCAGTTTCACGAGTGGACTATGACCGTGACCGAGTATGATATGAGGTTTACCGAGTTATCTCATCATGCACATGCTTTGGTTTCCACTGTTAGAGAGAGACTCAGCAAATTTATTGAGGGACTCGGTTATAGCTTCAGATTTGGGATGGAACGGAAGCTAGATACTAGGACTCTATTCCACCAGGTTCTGGAGATTGGTAGGAGGTTGAAGCGTATCAATTGGTAGAAGAGCAGAGATATATAGGCCAAGAGGCCTTGGAGTTTTGGAGGATTTCGCGGTTCCCATTATTAAGATACATATTGTCATTGAGGAGGCTTTATCAATCGAACAGTTCAATCTGCACTTCAGGTTACATGTAATGCTCCATCTAGTAATGGAACTCAAGGTACTCATTTTGGACAGCCATCCTCTCGTGCACCTGGAACCGGGTTCCTACAGTGGTTATTTTATTCATCCGAGGCAGTCTCAGTACCTGTAGCCACGCCCGCAAAGGAGTTGTTTCGAGTATTGTTATACAAGGCATATGGTGAGGGATTGTCTTAGACATTGAAGGGGTGGACCTCGCAGGCAATTCAGGCTATGGCAACTGCTCTAGTTGCTACTTCACCTGCACAACCGGGTAGAGGTAGAGAACATGCGGGTAGAGGACATCCTAGAGGGGGAGGTCAAGTCCATTTTTATGCTTTCCCTGATAAGACTGAAGTTGTTGCATTAGATGCAGTCAACCATCAGTTTTATTTGATCCGAGTTCCACTTCTTTGTATGTGTCATCCTATTTTGATTCATATTTTGAGTGTCTCGTGATTCTTTGAGTAGGCTTATTTATGTGTCTATGCCTGTTGGGGTTTCTATTGTGGTAGACCATACATATCACTCTTGTATGGTCACTATCGGGCTATATGACTAGGGTTGACCTTCTGTTACTCTATATGGTAGATTTTGATGTGATTTTGGGTACGGATTGATTGTCTCCCAAATCACACTATTCTTTATTATCATGCTAATATCGTGACGCTAGCTATTCCGGGGTTGCCGAGGATGGAGTGGAGAGGTGCATTGGGTCATGTACCTAGTAGTGTAGTATCTTTTTCTAAAGGCACAACAGATGGTTGAAAAGGGGTGCTTGGATTACTTAGCCTTTGTTAGGGATGTTAGTGCTGATACTCCTACCATTGAGTCAGTTTTGGTAGTGCACGAGTTTCCAGATGTATTTCTAGTAGACCTACCAGACATGCCACCCGATAGGGATATTGATTTTTGTATTGACCTTATGCTGGGCACTCAGACCATCTCTATTCCACCTTATCGCATGGCTCCAATGGAGTTGAAGGAGTAGAAGGAACATCTTCAAGAGAACAAACTCGATAAGGATTTCATCAAACTGAGTGTCTCACCTTGGGGTTCCCTAGTTCTATTTGTGAAAAGGAAAGATGGCTCTATGAGGATGCGTATTGACTATAGGCGGCTGAACAAGGTTGTGGTTAAGAACAAGTACCTACCTCCATGTGTTGATGATTTAATTGATCAACTTCATAGTGCTAGAGTATTCTCAAAGATTAATTTGAGATCGGGGTACCATCAGTTGAGGATCCGTCGTCGAATATATCAAATACGGCTTTCACGACCTGCTATGGTCACTATGAGTTCTTTGTGATGTCTTTCAGGCTGACCAATGCCCTAGCAGCTTTTATGCACTCGATGAAAAGAGTGTTTCAGTCTTATCTCAATTCCTTTATCATTGTATTTATTAATGATATACTGATATATTCCCGCAGCCGAGAGGAGTATGAATAGTGCTTAAGGATCATGCTCCAAACTTTGAGAGAGAAGAAGCTATATTCCAAATTTTACAAGTGCAAGTTTTAGCTAGATTGGGTGGCATTCTTGGGTCACGTGGTGTCTAGTAAGGGGATTAAGGTGGATATAAAAAACATTAAGGCAAGTCAGAGTTGGCCCCGACTTTCTACTGCTCCGGAGTTTTCTAGGTTTTGCTAGGTATTATCGTTGTTTCGTGGAATGGTTTTCATCCATTGCAGCTCCTTTTACCAGATTGACTCAGGTGGTGATACGAGAGTGAGGAGAGCTTTCAGAAGCTTAAGACTACAGTGACTACAACTCCAGTTCTGGTTTTACCTTCAACATCAGATTCTTATGCAATATATTTTAAGTTCAAGCCTTACAAGAATAACTACTCGATGCACGATTTTGAGTAACCATCCATTGTTCACGAGCTTATGATTTGGAGGCAGTATCTTCACGGTGTGTCATTTGAGGTGTTCACGGATCCCGGGAGACTATAATACTTATTCAATCAAAAAGGATGTGAACCTGACACAATAGAGGTAGTTGTAGCTACTAAAGGACTATGATATCACCATTCTTTATCATTCCTAAAAGGCTAATTTGGTGGAAGATGCTTTGAGTAGGAAGGCTGAGAGCATGGGGAGTCTTGCTTTTATTCCAGTTGGGGAGCGATCGTTAGCTTTGGATGTTCATGCTTTGGCCAATAGATTTGTGAGGTTGGATATTTCATAGCCTAGATGGGTTCTTGATTGTGTTGTGTCATGATCGTCTTTGTTTGAGTGTATCAAGGCACATCAGTATGTTGATCCCCAGTTTCTTAACCTTAAGGACGCGGGGCAACATGATGATGCTAAGGAAGTGACTATTAGTGATGATTTGGTATTGAGACTTCAAGGCCGAATTTGTATGCCAATGTGGATGGGTTACTGGAGCAGATTATTGTAGAGGCCCATAGTTCGCAGTATTCCATTCATCCAGGTGAGACAAAGATTTACTATGATTAGAAGCAGCACTACTGGTGTATAAGAATTAAGAAAGATATTGTGGAGTATGTGGCTTGCTGTTTGAACTGTCAGTAGGTTAAGTACCAGCATCAGAGACTGGGTGGTTTACTTCAGAGGATATTCCGGAGTGGAAGTGGGAGCGTATGACTATAGATTTTGTGGTTTGGCTTCCACATACCTTGAGGGAATTTGATTAAGGTGAGTATGCCATTTCATCCCTAGACGTATTGGTGGCTTATGGGACCAGTTCATACCGCTAGCAGAGTTTTCCTACAATAACAACTATTAATCAAGCATCTAGATGGCTCCGTACGATGCCTAATATGGGAGGCGATGTCGTTCTCTAGTATGTTTGTTCGAGCATGGGGAGGCTAGGTTGATGGGCACTGATTTGGTCCGCGATGCTTTGGAGAAGGTGAAGTTGGTTAAAAAGCGGCATCATACATCGCAATCCAAGCAAAAGAGTTATGTTGATATGAAGGCTCGTGATGTAGCATTCATGGTGGGTGAGAAGTTTCTACTCAGAGTTTCTCCCATAAAAGGTTTGATGGGGTTTGGTAAGAAGGGCAAGTTGAGCCTTCGGTATATTGGTCCTTTTGAGATACTTGAGAGAGTGGGTGAGGTGGCCTACAGACTTGCATTGCCACCCGTTTATCGGGAGTTCACCTGGTTTTTCGTGTTTCCATGCTCCGAAAGTACTATGGAGATCCGTCACATGTGTTAAATTTCAACTCAGTCAAACTGGTCAAGGATTTGACCTATGTTGAGGAGCCGGTGGCTATTTTTGACAGGCAGGTCTGGAAGTTGAGGTCGAAGAACATTACATCGGTGAAGGTTCAATAGAGAGGTCAACTAGTCGAGGAGGCGACTTGGGAGACCGAGCATGATATTTGTTGCCGTTATCTTCATCTTTTTTGCGTTTCAAGTATGTCTCTATATTTGTTAGAGGATGAACATTTGTTTAAGAGGGGGGAATGTAACGACTCGACCAGTTGTTTTGTGTATTTGATCCCTTTTTATCTTTTCAAAGCTTCCCGTATATGTATTTGTTGTTTTGTGATATGCAGGGATAGTTGGTTGGGTTTCGGGAAGGTTTTGGGTTGATTTGGAATGTTTGGTTCTTAGCTTGGAACCTTAGGTTAAGAGTGTTGATCGAGGTTTGACTGTTGTGAAAATGACCGTGTGACGGTATTTTGATGGTTCCAATAGGTTCTTATGGTGATTTTGGACTTAGGCATATGCTCGGAATTTGATTTGGAGGTTCTTATGTTGAATTGGCTCTTCTTGCGGAAAGTTGGCAATTTGGGAGCTTAGACATTTCATAGGTTTGACACAGGTTGACTTTGTGGCTATCGGGTTCGGATTTTGGTTTCCATATTTGGATTAAATCCATCTTGGCATTTGAAACTTGTGTGCAATGTTTGGTATAATTCAGAGTTGGTTTGATAGGAATCAGACGCTTGGTTGTGGTTTTAGCGGTTCTTGAGTTTAATCGTGAATTCTATGTGATTTGGTGTCCGACTCGTAGTTCTGGATGTTTTTTGTATTTTGAGTTTGTGATAAGATCACGAGCAAGATCGTATGATGTTTCTAGACTTGTGTGGATGTTTGGCATGGAGCCCCGGGGGCTCAGGTGAGTTTCAAACGTGTTTCAGATTGGTTTGGACTTAATTCATAGTTGCTTCTGTGTTAGTGCTGCAGTTATAGCAAATGTGAGCACTAGTTCGCATTTTCGTATACCCCATTTGCNCTGGGTATAGATTGTGGTGTACTCATACTATGCTTCTGCATATTTTTGTGCAGATCCAGGTATATTGGATCATGCTGGACACAATAGAGT
>AWOL01S0077105.1:1296-12455 GCA_000715115.1 Nicotiana otophora | reverse complement strand
AGTTCTAGGTGTTATTTTGGTATTTTGATCATGCGAGTGATTTCATATGAGGGTTTTAGACTTGAGTGCATGCTTGATTTTGAGGCCCGAGGACTCGGTTGAGTTTCGAATAGGATACAGATGTTTCGGACTTAGAAAAAAATTTGGTTTTGAGCTTCAGCTGTCATCTCGTGTGTTGTGCTTCACGATCGCGAAGTCTTTCTCACGATCGCGAAGGTGAATCTGGGATTGGGGAGGATTTGTTCTACGCGAACGCAAGGGGATGGACGAGAACGCGAAGCAGTGGAAGGTCTGCCCATACTTACGCGAACGCTCCCATACTTACGCGAACGTGTAAGGCTTTAGGCCTGGGGGGGGGGGGGTACTGGGTTGGTCCTATGCGAACGCGGACCAGGGGACGCGAATGCGGTGGTTAGGGGGAAAGAACCATCTGGCCGAAGGCCATTCTGACCATTCTGGCCGCTGCCTTTTGCGATCGTGTCAGGCTCTTCGCGAAGGCGAAGAAGGTCTGACGCCAGTGATTTAAAACAATCCAAACGGGATTTCTTCCATTTTTCATAAACTCTCCATTTGAGCTCGTCCTAGAGGCGATTTTGAAGGGAAAATTCAACACCAATTCATAGGTTTGCACACTTTAACTCATTTTCTTCCATTTCTAACATCGCCCATTAATTGCTAGCCCCAATCTTTGTTCTTCCATGGTAGAAAACTAGGGATTTAGGAAGAATTGGGGTTTTTGTTTTTAGAAATTCGGGATTTAGACCTCAATTCGAGGTCAGATTTCAAGACTAATTACATAATCGGAGGGTGAATGGGTAAATGAATTTTGGTCCGAACCTCGGGTTTTGACCAACCGAGCCCGGGGTCGATTTTTTTTGCCTTGTGGGAAAAGTGTAAAAATCCTATCCTTATGTATTATAATTGATTACCTTAGCATTATTTGACGTTATCGAGTCAATTTTGGTTAGATACTAGTGGTTTGGAGGTAGATTCTAGAGGAGAGGCCCTGGTAGATCTCTGAATTGACTGCAAAGTGAGGTAAGTATCGTGGCTAACCTTGACTTGAGGGATTAGGACTTGTTTGCATATTTGCTACATGTTTAAAATGTCGGGTACCACGTATATGTGAGGTGACGACTAGTTATGCATTGTTATTGGGTTAAAGCATGTGGGTGGGATTGTTTATTGTAATTTACTTCCTTTTTTGATTTTGATATCCATGCTTAGACTAGTTTGTTACTTAATTGATCGTCTTTTCACATTTATGAACTATTTGTGATAATTAAGCATTATTGGAAGTTGAGGTTCGGTATTGTGGAACCGTTGTTGACGTAAGGTTTATTCTTGCTTATTCTTCCTCCCAAATGTTATATACGTTTTGCTACATGGTAAGGGAGAGTGTTAAAGTATGAAGGGTGATATCGTATCGGTTATTGTTTCATTTATTCATTTATACATAGTAAGGAAGAGGGTTAAAGCACGAAGGGTGATGCCATTCCGTATTTATCATTTCATGATGAAATTGAGAGTAAAATCATGACGGGTGATGTCGTGTCGTATTTATCATTTCATGATGAAATTGAGAGTAAAACTATGAAGGGTAATGCCGTACCGTATTTATCATTTTATGGAGAGATTGAGAATAAAAGCACGACGGGTGATGCCGTGACATTGTTATTGTTTCATGGTGAGGTTGAGAGTAAAAACACGATGGGTAATGTCGTGCAGTCTTTATTTATTATGTTTTCTCTATTTTCATTTGTTGAAGGTTTATTGACTGTTTCATGTTGTCATTTCCTATTGTAGTTATCGTTTCTTGTACCCCTTTTCATGTCCCCTCCCAATCGTACATGTTAAATCATTATTTGTTGTTATGTCGTACGTATATTTTCGTCTGTACAAGTTTTAATTACGTGGGTGTGCTGTCATAGCCTCGTGACTATCTCGTCGAGGTTAGGCTCAGCACTTACAGAGTACATTGTGTTAGTTGCACTCATACTACACTTTGCACTTCTTGTGCAGATTTTGGTACTGGTACCAGCTGTCCGTTAGACGCATCAGCTCGGATTAGCTTATTTGGAGACTCGAGGTAGATCTGCTGGCATCCGCAGACCTTGATGTCCCCTTCCTCCTTCGTTATTTACTGTTCATCTCATTCGAGACAGTTTTATTTATTTCAGACTCTATTTGTAAAACTTCTAGAAGCTCGTGTACTTATGACTCCAGATCCGGGTTGTACTAGATATTGGATTATTATGCTATTTCATACTTTATTTTGGCTCCATTTCTGTTTAATTGGTTTTACTTATTTTAATTATTTAAAATCTGGCTCAAGGATTTCTCTAACGTTAGCTTGCCTAGCAAGTGAAATGTTAGGCGCAGTCATGGTCCTGAAGGTGGGAATTTCGGGTCGTGACAAGTTGGTATCAGAGCACTAGGTTACCTAGGTCTCACGAGTCACAAGTAGGCTTAGTAGAGTCTGGAGGATCGGTACAGAGACATTTGTTCTTATCTTCCAGAGGCTGCAGAGTTTAGGAACAATTTCACTTCTATTCTTCTTTGTCGTGCGATTTTGTTATATTATTAATGATTGAACTCTTCAACTCTTGTTCTCTCGCAGATGGTGAGAACACATACTGCATCTTCAGCTGGACAGCAGTCGGAGCCACCAATGGCAGCTCCTATGAGGGATAGAGGTCGAGGCCGAGTTCACGACAGAGGCCAAGAGAGAGGCAGAGCTCAACCTAGAGCTCGAGCAGCAACACGAGCAGTAGAGCCTCAGGTGGATTTCGATGAGGGGGTTCCAGCTCACACTGTCCTTGTTGGACCCACTCACCCGGAGGGGTTCATCGCCACTCCAGTGCTTCACAACGCTCATGTTCGTTTGGTAGGCCTTATGGAGAGTGTGGCCCAGTCCAATACATTTCTGGTGGCACCAGTCGTCTCTCAGGCTGGGGGAGGAGCAAGAACTCCCACTACTCACACTCCTGAGCAGATGTCTCCCCAATATCAGACTCCAGCAGCCCCGCTAGTTGGGGTAGCTTAGCTAGTTGTTGCGGCCCAGGCCGGTGATAGGCCCGCTATGTCTTATGAGGGCTTATTGCTATTGGACAAGTTTACTAAGCTCTTTCCAGTTCACTTCAGTGGTGCACCCTCTGAGGACCCACAGGATTATCTTGACCGCTACCATGACCTCCCACTACTCACACTCCTTATCTTGAGACCAATGGGGTTGTTTTTGCTGTGTTTCAGATGACGGGTTCCGCCAAGAGGTGGTAGAGCAATTACATGTTGACCAGACAAGCTGGGTCGCCTATACTTACTTGGGAGCAGTTCTCATAGCTATTTCTAAAGATGTTTCTCCCTATCACACCGAGAGAGGATTACCGCAGGCAGTTTGAGCATCTCCAGCAGGGCAGTATGACTGTTACCCAGTACGAGACCCATTTTCTGGATCTAGCTCGTCATGCTCTTCTCTTTCTTCCTACTGAGAGGGAGAGGGTGAGGAGGTTTATTGATGGACTCACTCACCCTATCAAGCTACAGATGGCCAAGAAGACTGGGGGTGAGAATTCCTTTGAGACGGCTGCTAATGTTGCTAGGCGAATCGAGATAGTTCTTGCATAGGAGAGAGGGAAGGGGTTTGATAAAAGGCCTCGTCATTTTTCCCTTGGGTTCAGTGGTGCCTCGTCTAGAGGTAGGGTTACTTTTGGTAGAGGCCATTCTCCCAGCCCATTTCACTCAGCGCTCCAGGCATCTCACAGTGCTTCAGGTGGTCGTGACCCTCATATGTCTCATTCCGATCAGCTAGCCTACAGTGCACCACCAGCTCCTATTAGTGCACCTCCGCTCCAGAATTTTCTGGGTGGTTACGCAGGTCGACAGGGTCAGTTTCACGGTTAGCAGTCACAGTAGCCAAGGTCTGTTATACTTGTGGTGACTCGANGTGACTCGGGGAACATTGCTAGATTTTGCCCTCAGGCATCGGGCAACTCATAGCAGCAGGGTTCTCATGCCATGATTTCGACACCAGTTACTTCACCGCCTGCTCAGCCAGCTAGGGGTAGGGGTCAGATAGCCAGAGGTGGAGGTCAGGCCGTTAGAGGTAGAGGTCAGGCCGTTATAGGTGGAGGCCAGCCAGTTAGAGGCGGTCCCACGGACGCGGTTCAGAGTGTGTTAGTAGCTCTGAACAGCCACAACTTCAATAAACTCAACAATGAAGGTATTTCCATGAAATGGTAACCTCAAATTTCTAATGCATAACATAAGCTCAACAATAAAAGAGATAGCATGAAATAGCAACTACGACTAAATGCATGAGAATAACTCAACAATAGAAAGGACAACATGTAATAACATCTACTAATAATTGCATATAAGAGTAACCTCGACAATGGAAAATAGAACATGTAATAAGAACTTCAATCAAATCATGTGAGAATAAACTTGATAGCGAAAGATAAAGAAAATGATAACAACTTCGATTAAATGCTTATAAGTTACCTAAGAGTCTAAACCGGTCAATTTTCACATATAAGACTGTGTACATACTCGTCACCTCATGTATATGTCTTCCATATAATTCAAATAGTCCAATCACACCAAACCCTAAGGGGTAGTTTCTCCCATACAAAGTTAGGCAAGATACTTACCTCAACTAGGCTAAATCAACACTTAAAATAGCTTTTCCCTTAAAATTTATCTCTGCACGGATTAAATCTAACCAAAAACTACTTTATATCATCAAACAATGCAAGAAAAACCAATTTCTATTAATAAAGCTAAGATCTTTACACAATTTCCCAAAAGTCAACCCCGGGCTCGTCCGGTCAAAACCCGAGTCCAAGGGTAAATCTCAACTACCCATAACCCCACGAGTCCATATATATATATATTTTGTTTTCAGATCCGAGTCCAATTCGACTCTCAAATCTCAATGTTTTATTTTTCAAAATATAGACAAAATTCCCCAAATTTGCTTTTAGAAATTCATGAATTTGGTGTTAAAACTCATAAATAATCATGTAATATAATTGGAAGTTGATCAAAATCACTTACCCAATAGTTGTAGGTGAAAATCCCTCCTCAAAATTGCCTCCTACCGAGTCTAGAGTTACAAAATATGAAAATGAGACTAAGTCCCATTTTTCCAGCCCTTATGTTCAGGTGCAAAAGTCGCAATTGAGAACCCAGGAAAATGCAAAAAATGACTCGCAAATGCGGCACTTGACAACCTAGGAAAATGTCGCAAATGCGACACAAACTTCGCATTTGCGACCAAATGGTCAAAAATATGACCTTACCCAGCCCAAGCCTAACTTCGCAAATGCGATCGCAAATGCGATACATGAGATGCCACTTGCTATGATCACAACTGCGATGTTGGTGCTCGCAATTGCGATAACTGGAGCACCAGCACACCAGCATACCAGCAACCTGGAATGAGTTCAAACCAATATAAAACACGTCTGAAACTCACCCGAGCCCTCGGGGCTCTACACCAAATATCCACACACGTCTACAAATATCATACGAACTCGCTCGTGCGATTAAAAAACCAAAATAACATCTTCAACCATGAATTAGACATCAAAACACATGAAATTCAAAAGAAAACTCAAGAACCTCTAGAATCACAACCAAGCGTCTGAATCCTATCAAACCAACTCCGTATTACACCAAATTTGTAGATAAGTTCCAAATAGAAAAACGGACCTATTCCAAGTCCCAAAACTAAATTTCTAACCTGATAGCCATAAAGTCAACCTACGGTCAAACCTAAAAAAAATTCCAAACCTCAAATTTCCAACTTTCGGCAAAATAAGTTAAATCAACCTAGGAACCTCCGAATTCAATTTCGGGCATATGTCCAAGTCTAAAATAACGATACGAACCTATCGGAGCTATCAAAATACCATTCCGGGGTTGTTTTCATAAAAGTCAAACCTAGGTCAATATTTTCAACTTAAACTTTTAAACCAAGAACCAAAGGGTCCAAATCATTCCAAGACTTCTCCAAAATTAAACTAAGCATCCCCGAAAGTTATAAATCCATAACTACACATACAAAAGCTTCAAAAGAGAAAACAAGACTCAAATATACAAAATGGTCGCTCGAGTCGTTACAGGAGTAAATATATTAGTATTACATAACAATCATACCGGTAATTATCTAAGCCGATAACTGGTTAATACAACTATCGTTATATATCAATGTTCATTATTATGAAATAATATTAAGGCAATATATGCAATTTGATGACTAATTACCTATTATAATCGTTCAAAATATCACTTAGTATCAATACACAGTGATAATATAGTCCAATATTTATTATACAACACTCATCTACTTAAGGTATTAATTATTGACATCACTTTATTATGCAACACTCTTATACTTAAATGTCTTACTTGTTGAGTTATTATATGTTGTAGAATGACCAAGTCTTAATGGTATAAAATACACTGCCAATTCTAGTAACTTTAAATGTTTAATGATGATTAATAAGATGTTTAATATATATAAAATCAAAAAAGTTAAGGTCGAACAAAGTGTAATTATTAATTTAGTGAATTCTCGACCATGCATTTATTCTCGACCACAATAAGAGTGGTGGACGCAGCCTAAATTTGACACTCGATGTAACGACCCCAATTTCCCTCCGTAGGATGTCGTGACGGTACCTAGTCTCTAAGACTAGGTAAGCCTCACAAGAATGCAAAATAACTGAAATATTAAGCTAAACCCAAAAACGTCAACATCTGTAATAAATAAAACGACAACTCAAGTATGAACAACTCCCAAAACCTGGTAGATATAAGTCACAAGCTCGAAAGAGAATTACTAAATATCCCTATACATCAGAGTCTAATGAGGATAAGAAAACAACATAATAATGACAGAGGGGGACTCTGAGGTCAGGGATGCTGGCAGATGTACCTTGAAGTCTCCACGTACGGACTTGCTCACAAGTACTGGGTCTAATAAGAAGTACCTGGATCTGCACAAAAAGAAGTACATTAGCGTAGTATGAGTACACCATAATGGTATCTAATAAGTACCAAGCCTAACCTCGGTAGAGTAGTGACGAGGTCAGGTCAGGCCCTACTGGAAATAATAGGAAACAAGGCAGAAGATATAATAATATAATAAAATGATTGAGAAGTGAACAATGAGAATTTAAAGAAGGTAATAACACGAAATCAAAGAAAGACAAATACAACATGAAAGGAAAGCACAAATCTTACAAGTTAAGGAACAACAACAACAACAACAACAACAACAACAACAACAACAACAACACATCAAATAGAGAAAATCAACAGGGGCACTCCCCAGGTACCGCCTCGTAGTCCCAAAAATAAATATCTCACAATATTTCCTTATATCACCGCGAAAGCCTTTATATTTTGTTTTGAAAATCATTTTTTCGAAATAGCATCCCACGTTTTAGCCAACCTTATCACACCACATGACTTCTAGTAGTTCCCCTACTAGTCATGCGTATCAAGCCCACCTTATCCCACTGCATGTATTTCAACACCCAGACCTTATACCACCGTATGCGTATCAATAATCACAACGGCACGGCAGAAACCTCGTGCAAATAATAAAACCGCACGGCAGAAACCTCGTACAACAACCAAACAATCATCTCAACAATAATCATGAAAACCAAAATATAACAACTGAAACAACGATATTTCAAGGATAACAATTTCAAGTAAGGAATCCCACAGTTAAATAAGGAATATAGAATCAAGAAAGCAGGTAATTCGACTAAGCATGATGTGCAAGTTGCAAATAAGAGATGAGACAAGTGGACAGGTAAAATAGGCTAAACATGATGACTGTACAAGCTAAAATAATCCAGTTAAAGCATAAAAAGGAAACTACTTAGATAAAACCGGAATTTCAATATTTTTAGCCCGTGTACGCACTCGTCACCTCGCGTACATGGCCCTCACATATCACAAATTGTCACAACAATACCAAATCCTAAGGGAATTTTCCCCACACAAGGTTAGACAAGTCACTTACCTCAAACCTCGCTCAATCAATCAATAAGAAGGCATTTTCCTTGATTTTCTAACTCCGATCGGCTCGAATCTAGCCAAAACAATTACATACTATAAATATAACTACGAGAAACTAATTTAAATAATGAAACTACGACTTTAACAAAGAATTGAAAAATCGCTCCAAAAGGCCGACCCGGGACCACATCTCAGAACCCGACCAAAATTATAAAAACCAAACACCCATTCGATATCGAGTCCAACCATACAAGAATTATTCAAATCCAATCTCATTTAGCCTTTCAAAACTCAAGAATTAGGTCTAAGAACTTTTACACATTTCCCCCCCATTTTTCAACTCAAATCCTAAATCAAATAAAGAAATCAAAGATAGAATAGTGAAATTTAATCAAAAATGATTTAGGAACTCTTAACCCAATAATTTCTCTGAAAATACCTCAAACTATCGCCTCAATCCGAGCTCTCTAGGTCCCAAAATGAATTATGAAATCAAACCCTCGAAAATCCACTTTTCTGCTTAGTGAATCCGCATCTGCGAGCCTTACTGCCGCACCTGCAGCTCCACACCTGTGGAATTTCCATCGCAGGTGCAGTTCCAACTCAATCCCAGAAGCCTCACACATGCAGACCCCTTAGCGCTTCTGCGAAAACTGTCCGCTTCTGCGAGCCAAGGCCTCCCTGGCCATCGCCGCTTCTGCGATACATGCCCCGCATCGGCGTGTACGCTTCTGCGGCACAAGGACCTCACTTGCGGTCCCAACTGCTCATGACCAAACTTGCTTATGTGGCTCGAGGGCCGCTCTTGCGGTGCCACACCTGCGCCCCAAAATGCGCTGGTGCGATTGCACCAGAAGTAGTAGTGCTTCAGCAATGCACCAAGTCAAGTTTTTATTCGGATTCAATCTGAATCACACCCGAGGCCCCTGGGATCCCGTCTGAACATACCAACAAGTCTTAAAAAATCATACGAACTTAATAGAGCCTTAAAATCACAACAAACAACACTAAAAACACGGATTGCGCATCAATTCAAGCCTAATGAACTTTAGAACTTCTAACTTCCACATCCGATGCCGAAACCTATCAAATCAAGTCCGATTGACCTCACATTTTACACACAAGTCATAATTGATATTACGGACCTACTCCCACTTCAGAAATTAGAATTTGACCCCGATATCAATAAGTCCACTCCCGGTCAAACCTTCCAAAAATCATCCAACTTTCCAACTTCTGCCAATAACGCCGAAATGACTTACGGACTTCCAAATCAATATTCGGACATGCTCCTAAAACCAAAATCACCCTACGGAGCTATTGGAACCATCAAAACTCTATTCTAGAGTCGTCTTCATACAAGTCTAAACTACGGTCAACTCCTATGACTTTAACTTTCAATTTAGGGACTATGTGTCCCGTTTCTCTCGGAAGCCAAAAACCAAACCTCCCGGCAAGTCCCGTAATCACATAATGAGATAAACGGAGTAATAAATAGGGAATCAAGGCTATTACTCTCAAAATGACCGGTCGGACCATTACACTCGACCATTAAGAATATCTATTGATTTAGGTTAAATGTTAAGAGTTAGGGTTCAGGGTTGGGGTCATGGTTCATGGTTTATAAATCATTAAAGGGGTTTATTGGAAACTAATGATTGATAGAAGATAACACATGCTGTTAATGAATTAGAATATGTCCACGTGGCCTATCCCTAGCCAAATCTTTTTTGACTCGTTTAAAATTACCTATCTGACCGGCCATCAAAAAATCAAAATTACTCACATTTCAAGTCCAGTTTTTACTTTCGAAAGAACTGACATTTCTGCTTGCCAGTTTATAACTACAACTCCGGTGAATGCTCGTATGTGGTTCTCAAAATGTTCGAAACCTAATGTATGATAAATTAACATTTTCATCCTTTTTTAATTTTAGGATTTCAAGTTTAGTGATAAAAAATTTAATTTCGTTGGATAGGATAAAAGATGTCAGTTTTTGGGATGAGACGATGATATGCTAGATACAAGGATTATTGACTTTATCAGCAGTTTGAAGTATGAAAAGGACGCTCTTAAGTGTGAAAGAATAGTTCTGCAGATAAAGGTGGCTGAACTTGAAAATATTTTTGCAATGGATATTCATGTAGAAGATGATGCTGATGGAAGGATTGAACTGGAGACAGGGTATATTCCTGTAGAAGATTATGTTGGAAGGATGATTAAGATGAAGAAAAGCGAATTTGAATAAGTGGATTATGCTCTTGTGTGTTGTTGTCGGATTTGTGGCAGTTTGGGTGATGAAATGAAAAGGAATATTAGTTTGTTGGTAGAAATAATTTAATTATTCTAAATTTTCTTTGTTGAAAATATTTTGGATCATGTAATATTCTACTAAATGAAGGATATTAAACAGTTTGTTTAGTAATATAATATTGGATAAAGTTATTAGACGCGGGTTTGAGTCTATTATGCAATTAAATAGCTAGTTTATTAATGGACCCGGTATCTATTAGGCAACTAAGTAGCTAGTTTATTACTAGACATATTATCTATTACGCAATCTCTAGCTTGTTGTAATACAAAAAGGAAGTACATCAAAATAAAATTACAACAATAACAGTTAATCAACAATAAGGTAGTTTCATTAAATAAAAGTAAATTCAAATATTACACTTACGACTAGTTCACCAATTTTTTTTATCTCATGACCAATTTAAAAACAGGAATTGATGGAACATCCTAGTCACCTTCACCTACTCCATCCGTTTCACCTTCTGACTCATCTTCACCATCTTCAGCTTATTCATCATCATTTTAGCAACTGATTTCTTCTTCATATTACCTACATGCAAATATACAATTAGCTATGACTAGACTATAATCGGCTATGTAAAATTTACGATCAGAATAAGAAAAACAAACCCTAGTTCCAGAAAATAACTATGACTAGACTACAATCGACCACGTGTTTATTAATAAATATTAGGTCACCGGACTGATGAAATTTTAAGATACAGAGTCCAAAGGTAGTCGAACAAGGAAATATATTCACCCACGCCTTATAAGATATGGTTATACAAAACTATATCGAATTTGCAAATGCATATGTACGAATCCCT
>AWOL01S0077098.1:0-14818 GCA_000715115.1 Nicotiana otophora | reverse complement strand
TCAGAGGCTTGATGATGTTATATACGCATATACCTATGCATGGTATGACATTTATATGCATATGCATGACATTGTAAATATTAATGATTCACAGAGTTACTCAGACATACATGTCGAGTCATTTACTTCATGTTTCTCTCATGTCTATTGTTTACTGATTTTCATTCCATATATACTCGGTACATTATTTGTACTGACGTCCCTTTGCTGGGGGACGCTGGGTTTCATGCCCGAAAGTGGGAAAGATAGGTTAAGAGTCCTCCAAGTAGGCTATCAGCTCAGCGAAAGGTGTTGGTGCGCTCCATTTGCTCCGGAGTTGCTTGTTTGGTGAATATGATTTAAACGTGTATTGTTTGGTATGACGGGGCTCTGTCCCGAACCTTATGATAATTATGTATTCTTATAGGTCTGTAGACAGATGTCATGAACGTAAATGTTGTATGGCCTTGTCGGCTTATGTTCAGTGTACGAGTGGTTATTTGGTCTTACAGGCCCGTATGTCTTATGTATAAGTTGGTATTACATGTTGTATTCTACTTATCTCACGACAGCATCTCCGGCTCAGTTATCTGTGATAGTATGATACGAAAAGATACGTTATGTTGGTTCTCGGTTGAGTAAGGTACCGGGCGCTCATCGCGGCCCTTCAGTTTGGGTCGTGATAAAAGTGGTATCAGAGCAGTTCTATCCTAGAGAGTCTACAAGCCGTGTCTAGTAGAGTCTTGTTTATGGGTGTGTTGTGCACCACACCTATAAGCAAGAGGTTACAGGGCATTTAGGACTGTCACTCTTTCTTCTTATTCTAGATCGTGTGATAGAGCTCAGGTGTAAGAACTCAATTTCCTAAACTCTTCTTATTCAGAATACGACGATGCCTACATCATGAAAGATGGATGGTAACAGATTGAATGTGGTTATGGAAGAGTTGAGTCAGAGGAACTCAATTTTTCATGATGCTTATGATGAATAAATGTAAGGTATTTAGTAGATCGTGTGGGTAGTAAGATGTGTAAGCCTCTTGATAAGGAGCCTTAAGGCAAGAATATCTATTCACCCCTATGGTGAAAGGCAATGACAGATTCAGAAGATAGATATAAATTTCAACAAGCTAAAGAAGCAAGATGAAAAAGGGTACGAGATACCCAGCTAATGAAGATTATCGCAGAGGAATATAAGCCTTTTGAGTTACCTTCAACAATAACAGAGGTATGTACAATTGGCCACACCTACCTTATTTATGCCCTATGGGCGCTAATAGAAGTAGTATAAGAGAAGGCAGGATATCAGGATCTGGCTGGAATTAGAGTAACCCAAAAAGATGAATGGATTATTTGTGTTAGTTGACATTTCCGAAGGATATTACAAAGGTGCTAATAGATCTCCCTGTGAGACACCCAGATAGTGCACTCTAGAATATTACAATTAGATGTAAATACTAGCATGATCAAAAAAATAAAATTCAGACGATAGGCACTGAAAGCCTGGAAGGGATAAATATTATCTTAGTTTGACTCGCGTCCCTAGTAGAGTGAGAACGTTAAGCAACTCGAAGAGCCACTGGATGGAGCAAAGGGGAGCTATAAGCAAAAGAATGTCTTGTTCGAGTTTTCAGAATAAAGTGATAGACATAAATGTTAGCGGGAAATAAGAAGAGAGTTAATGAAGCATTATGAGTAAGATGTGATACATGGATGACAACGGTAGATCAAAAAGATGATATTATTACAGTCTATAGTCAAGTGAAGGAAAGGACGAGAGGTGATAGGCCTTGAGACAACAAAAGGGTATAGGCCATAAAGTCATATCCTCATTTCGAGAAATAAGTTCGTGACTCCAACACGACTACCAGAAGGAAACGTTAGACCCTAGAGTAATACGAATCAAGTATGGGCTGGTGTACAAGGTAAACTAAACATGAATAACGTATTATGAGAATTTCATATTGCGTTCCGGCGATAATAGAATGGACGATAGAAGAATGACCTTTTAAGGTCATTTAGAAAGACGCTTCCCTAAAGCAAGCAATGTGAGCAAAGTTAAGCTTAAGGGATAGTATCTGCCAGTTACACTAGGTGTCTCCCTCGTGAGTAAGGCATTTGGTTATCCTTGGTACAGAAGGATTACTGCGAGGCGAGTAAGGGTCATCGATGATGTGAAAAGATGCCAAAGATGAAGAGGTAAAACATCTATACCTAGATCATCGTAACACTAAATCTTAAGTACTCCCCTAAAGGGAGGAATATGGAATGATGTGGCATTAAATCAAAATTAAGTGGTTTTAGTAACTATGGAATGGTAAAGGAAGAATGTGATAAATAGGAGAAAGGAATNTGCACTCTAGAATATTACAATTAGATGTAAATACTAGCATGATCAAAAAAATAAAATTCAGACGATAGGCACTGAAAGCCTGGAAGGGATAAATATTATCTTAGTTTGACTCGCGTCCCTAGTAGAGTGAGAACGTTAAGCAACTCGAAGAGCCACTGGATGGANCATTATTTCCTACATCATTATTGTGGAGAATGTAGATGTGTGTGCTAGTAACAGAGGCATTCTCAAAATGGAATGGATGTTAATTCACAACATGGAATGGACTTTAACTCTCGGAAATGAGATTCTCAACATGAATTCATATGAAATTTCTTAACGCTACAGCAGTGTGATATTTGTGATTCTAAGGGAGTGCGGTGCAATCTTTCTCAAGAATATCATACGAAATGTTTCTTACTCTGATCTTGCTGTCACGTATTTCGTCGCAATTAACGTCTGTTAGAGGGATTGTCAACGGAATCGACTCAGGTATGTTAAGGCTATCCCTTCTTTCTTTTTGGCATGATTCATACGATACAAACGAAATGAGTAAATGCACAATTTTCATAAATGACTCTATTCATAGAAGTACTAGGGGTGTCTATATTCTTGATTCCCCATGTGAATTATTATTATATCTTCTGTTCACGGGTCTCAGAAAAATACGTATTTAATAATGTTTATCCGAAAGGCATATAGATTTTATGATATTTTGAGAAATCTTAGTAATGTATTTCTTATGCATTTCATGCATTTTAAATGTACATTGACCCATGACCAGATGGCGTTAGATACGCGTATATTATATGTATATGGGATATTGGAAAAGGTCATAAAGTTATATATACACCACCACTTGATCAGCTGGTATACATTGATGATTTGTCCACAGTGGCAGAAATGCTATGATAGGATGCCCAAAAGGGTATAGGCCATAAAGTCATATCCTCATTTCGAGAAATAAGTTCGTGACTCCAACACGACTACCAGAAGGAAACGTTAGACCCTAGAGTAATACGAATCAAGTATGGGCTGGTGTACAAGGTAAACTAAACATGAATAACGTATTATGAGAATTTCAGATTGCGTTCCGGCGATAATAGAATGGACGATAGAAGAATGACCTTTTAAGGTCATTTAGAAAGACGCTTCCCTAAAGCAAGCAATGTGAGCAAAGTTAAGCTTAAGGGATAGTATCTGCCAGTTACACTAGGTGTCTCCCTCGTGAGTAAGGCATTTGGTTATCCTTGGTACAGAAGGATTACTGCGAGGCAAGTAAGGGTCATCGATGATGTGAAAAGATGCCAAAGATGAAGAGGTAAAACATCTATACCTAGATCATCGTAACACTAAATCTTAAGTACTCCCCTAAAGGGAGGAATATGGAATGATGTGGCATTAAATCAAAATTAAGTGGTTTTAGTAACTATGGAATGGTAAAGGAAGAATGTGATAAATAGGAGAAAGGAATGAGATTACATTTATCCAAATCAGATATACTACGATTTCAGAACATTATGCAAGAACGGGGTCAAGGAAAGGAAGTAAGGGTTCCTACCCGAGATGTTATTGATAAATAAGGAGCTAGTGCGATATGTAAGTTAAGACAAAATAAATAACCCAAGAAAGATTACGCAGAATATTGATATGAGAATGGACCAACGAGTAGTTAGTAATTGATTCAGGAAAAGTCTAGTTATGGCTAGACAAGAGGATACAAACAAATCAACAGATTGTGCAAGATAAACATAGTGAACCCCAACATGTGGAATTCAGTCTTGCATATATGACATCGTAATCCTTGAGAAATATTCTTAAAGGAATTGGGATAGTTAAAGTTACCGTATGAGTGTTACAAAAATAGAAGGGAGTGCCACTGGGAAGAAAGTCAAAATATCATTTCAGAAGCAACCCTACAAGCACAAGGGCGTGGAGGTAAGTAACTACGGCTAATTATAGGCGAGGAAGAACATCAAAAATTCCGTCAAGTATGCAATGTAATAAGCTCGCAGCTTTACAAGAGTCAGAGGGTCCTCCCTAAGTACTACAATGAAAGACAAGCTGAGGAAATAAGGGAGAAGGCTTCAACCTACGCTTAGTAACTTGAAGAAGAAATGGTCATGTAAGAACAGTCTCACTACAACATTAAATGCACTCCATAAGAAAGTGGCACCTACCATGGCCAATGAACGGGAAGTAAAATTAAAGGTGATGTGCAAGATCATATGGGTTGTATGGAATTCCAATATGTGTGGGCACTAAGATAAGCCAAGCATTCGTACAACAGGGGGTAGAAATTGCATAGCCAAACCCAGCTACGAAGCAGACCGGAGCCCAGTCCACCTCGAGAAATTGCCCACCAAACGGAGCCAGCCGTAGTAAGGTCAAATGAGCAAGAATCGGGGACTACTCCCGAAATTGCTAAACTACTTGAGGAGCTCACAAAGCGAATCGAAGCTAACGATAAGAAAGTAGAAACATATAATTCCAGGATCGATCAACTTGAGCCGCTTCTTTCTCTGCAGCAAAGCGGTCCATTCCTTCTTTCCACTTCAAAGACTCCGCTTTTATCACATCAACTTCTTCATGGAGTTTTCCGATCATCTCAATTTTTCTACTGCAGATGTGAGACCGAAAAATTAGCCATCGTTCCGGTATCGAGTCCATAGGCTTTTAAAAGTATTATTACCTGCTCGGACATATCGATCTGATCTGGTGAGCCTTGGCCAAATCAGCTTGGAGGTCTTTTATTTCTTCCCCCCTGGCATAAGAGGAGTTTATGGAGTTCCTCTCCTCTGTAACCCATTAAAGCTCGGCCTCGTATCGACGCAGCTCGATTTGGGACCGAGAACATGATTCTTGATGAACTACCGTGGCCTGCAAAGAAAGAAGAAACAAAGTTAGAAAAGAAAAGCAAATTTAAAGGTAGCGCCATATAATTTAAGGCTTACCTGATTCAAAGCCTGCTGCACTTCGTGAAAAAGATCCGATGCATCACTTGTACTTGTAGTGTCCTCGACACCGATAAACAAGTCACGAAAAGGATCCTCTCTATCATGAGGCCTATCTAATTCGAGGGCCCCCAAAGCTTGGGCCTCCCGAATCGCCCCTGCAAAAAAATCATGGAAGGTAGGAAAGTCTTCGATTGCTACTACCCCAAGAGAATCACCTGGGCATTCTCTTCAGTTCGAAAAGATTCGAGAAGAGTCCCTTCAGACATATCCCCCATCCGTTGGATTCGATGGGAAGCATCTTTGATCTCCGACAACTCGGGGACTCTGCCTGAATCTTTCTCTGATATATCCTCAGTTCGAGGCGGAGCCTTATGAACCACCATCGATCCAGCTGCCTGTGGAACGTCATTGGTCTTCTTCTTTCGGAGACCCATCGTTCTCTTCTTCTTCTTCTTTTTCTTCTTCTTCTTCTTCTTCTTCTTCTTCCTCTTCTTCTTCTTCTTCTTCTTCTTCTTCTTCTTCTTCTTCTTCTTCTTCTTCTTCTTCTTCTTCTTCTTCTTCTTCTTCTTCTTCTTCTTCTTCTTCTTCTTCTTCTTCTTCTTCTTCTTCTTCTTCTTCTTCTTCTTCTTCTTCTTCTTCTTCTTCTTCTTCTTCTTCTTCTTCTTCTTCTTCTTCTTCTTCTTCTTCTTCTTCTTCTTCTTCTTCTTCTTCTTCTTCTTCTTCTTCTTCTTCTTCTTCTTCTTCTTCTTCTTCTTCTTCTTCTTCTTCTTCTTCTTCTTCTTCTTCTTCTTCTTCTTCTTCTTCTTCTTCTTCTTCTTCTTCTTCTTCTTCTTCTTCTTCTTCTTCTTCTTCTTCTTCTTCTTCTTCTTCTTCTTCTTCTTCTTCTTCTTCTTCTTCTTCTTCTTCTTCTTCTTCTTCTTCTTCTTCTTCTTCTTCTTCTTCTTCTTCTTCTTCTTCTTCTTCTTCTTCTTCTTCATCCCTCAGATGCAGAACTGATTCTACGATCAAAGGAATGATACTCTTGTTCGGCTTACGAACCGTCCTCTTCTTCAGTTTTTGGTCTTCGAGGACGGGGGCACTTTTCCTCTTATTATCTTTCACCAGCTTTGGGACAGAGGCCGAAGCCTCTTCCTCGACGGATGAGGGCCTCAAAACCGCATCTTTGCCCATACCTATACACGAATTTTTTTTATTAAATTGTGTGAAAAGTATCTTATTCAAATTATCAAAAGATACGAGAAAGGTGCTTACCGTGATTTTTGGCCTCCCATCGGCCCTTCGACAAATCGTGCCATGAGCGCTCGGTGTAGGAGGAGGTCAAAACCAGATCACGTACCCAATTCTTGAGATCGGACACTACGTAGGGCATCCAGGGAACCGCTGCATCACAAAAGTGGAATATTGATGAAGGAAATGAAAGGATAAAATATTAGGAGATAACAACAGAATTATACTTACGCTTCATGTTCCACTGCTCGAGAAAAGGCATCTTTTCGGTCGGAATCAGGTCCGAAGTCCTTACTCGAACGAATCTGCCCATCCAGTCTCGATCCTTATTCTCGTCTATACTCGAGAACAGAGCCTTGGTAGCTCGATGTTAGAGTTTTATTAAACCTCTTCGAAAAAGGCGAGGACAGTATAATCGGACAAGATGATCGAGGGTGAAAGGCATCCCCTCGATTTTACTCACAAAATATCGGATCAAAATAACGATCCGCCAAAAGGAAGGATGTATCTGGCCTAGGGTTATTAGGTATTTACGACAAAAATCTATGATAACGGGGTCGAGGGGACCTAACGTGAAAGGGTAAGTATATACGCTTAAAAACCCTCTCACGTGACTAGTAATATCCTCTTCGGGAGACGGCACTACCACTTCTTTGTTCTCCCAGTTACAATCTTTTTTTATCCGCTCGAGACGCTCCCGGGTTATCGAACAAATATATCTCGATACAGGCTCGTATCGGCTAGGAACCGGCGAACCTTTATCGAGTTTGAAATCGGAGGTAAGAACATACGCCGCGAGAATACACTCCTTAGGCCGTGGATCCACCGGTGTTTTGTCGGCGGCAAATTGGAAAGAAGAAGCTTTTTCTTTTTGGGGGACAGTTTTTTATGTCTTCACCATTCTGGATTTAAAGAAGGTAACAAAGATTTGGTGGTTTAGAAGAAGAATCTTGCAAAGAAGAATCACAAATTTGCGAATAAACTCAGAGAGTACAAAAAAGAACTTGGGAAATTTGGAAGATTGAAGATGTAAAAGTGGTAAATGATAAAAGGAAGGGCTATTTATAAATTAAAGCAATGGCAGTTCGGTATCAACGGTGACCGACCACCGTCTGACATGCATTAAATACCTTGAAAGACTAAATCGATGGGACAACTATCACATGAGTCATGGTCGAGCCCAATGTAAACGTCAACTTAAAATCTGATCGAGCCGTTGGAAAATCATATCGTTTCTCACCACATTCTCCCCGAGAAATAAAGGGACTATCTGTATACGGTCAAAATAGATTTCGGCCTTCGTACGATCGATCGAGTCAAAATGTAATAGATCGGAGTAAGACTTCGAGATGGGTTCCGAAGATGGTACAAACAAGCTTCGAGCCCGAGGGACCGATCTATGTCTAGCTCGATAACATTATCAAGCTCGAATCCAAATCGAACTATGATGCAAAGTAAAGTTATCAAGCTTATGATTTAGAGACCGACTAACACTGACCCCGAATCAATGCGAGGATCTGAGTCAGAATCGAGCTCAAGTCAAGATCGAGAGTTCGAGTCAAGACCGAAAACTCGAGTCAATATCGATCTCATAGACAAGAGCCTTTACAACCCCACTAGAGGAGAGAATCCTGGCAGGAATTATGGAAAAGTTGATTTATCATAGGTCTCCCACTATGTATTTTTAATTATATCTAAAGTAAGATCCCTCTACTACAAAGGGGATGGTTATTTCTGTAAAAACCAAGTTTTTGCTTACATTGTAGTTCAAGCACTATATTCTCCTACAGTGAGGAGTTGTTCTTTTAAGCTTTATAAATTGATTCAACCTGCTCAATCCTAAAAATCTTCTTCTTTATAACCTTGTCCACTTTGTACTCTTTGCAATCCATGTTTGATATTTTTATTTATCCCTATGGTTTGCATTAAGTTATATCACATATCCTTAGAACTACGTACAAATTTAAATCTATCCGTTTCTTGGGTAAACAGACATCTTGCGAAAGATCAGCCGTGCAGAATGAGAATGCAGCCAGCAAATAGCTCATGGGAGAAGAAGCTTGAAATCTTAGACAAAAGAGTTCCATTTTGAGACTGATGCTATAGTAGTCTTTATTAGTTTGTCTCGCATACGGAAAAATGCCCTTAACGTATTGAAAATAGCTCAAATTTTCCCTCCATCCACATATTTGACCATAAATGCCCTTAACGTTAATTTTCGGACTATAAATGCCCCTCCTTCTAACAGATCTATGACATGGCATATGTGGGAATTTTCATCAAATAAGTGGCACTAGTTTATTAGTACACATTGAGATATTAGACCCAACATAAATAAACAAAGACTAACCCAAAAATCAAACCCTCTCGAGAAATAATTCATCTTCCTCAAAACCAAATCCTCTTTCTCTCTCTCTCAAAAACAACACTCAAAAGGCGATGGAGACTTTTCATGGCTGTCAACGGGTTCAAGGGGTTTTGTTTCTCTGCTAACTTGGTTTTAAGGAGATGATAAAAGATTTTTTTATTGCTAGTAATGGTGAATCCTTATCCAGTTTTATGACTTCCAAGTACCGTTTCCCCCTATTTTTTCCGCCATTCCAAATTTACATTACATCGCTTATATTTAACAAATTTACGAATACACATACCGGAGAAAACAATTATGAATAGATATGAGAAATCAAATTTTTAATACTATGAATGAGTAAATAAATTATTAAATTGAACTTACACATGATTTTCACTCAGTCTAGTGAGAGGGTCTCTATATTAAGGGTTGTCAGTCTCTCACTATTCTTTTTGGATATTCCAATAAACAAAAGATACGTCTCTATAAGAATCATAAACCAAGTTGAAGTATCTGTAATTTATCCACAACAAAAAAAAAATCACTTCAAACAAAAGAAAAAAAGGAAAGACAAGAAAAATATAAAAAATTTAAAAGGATATAACTCTAAATTCTCCTTAAACCATGTCTTTCTTTTATCGTGCAAGAGAATTTCAACCTTATGTGACAATGACTTTNGATATAACTCTAAATTCTCCTTAAACCATGTCTTTCTTTTATCGTGCAAGAGAATTTCAACCTTCTATGACAATGACTTCCAATCTTCAGATGGAAAGTAGGCTTGAGATAAAAGGTTCCGGGTTTGAGGTTAGTCTAAATGGGTCGGGTTATTTGTGTTGGGTCTGATATCTGTATGTGTACCAATAAACCGGTGCCACGTATTTAATGCAAAGCCCCACATATGCCATGTCATAGTTCTGTTAGAAGGAGGGGCAGTTTTAGTCCGAAAATTAACGTAAAGGGTATTTATGGACCAATAGGTGGAAGGAGGGCATATTTGAGCCATTTCCAATATGTTAAAGGTCATTTTTGACCCTTTTCCGCATACCACATATTGTATTTTTAAACTGAGAAGGATATGCTGTGCAAACTGTGTTAGGTTTTCTTAGCCATTGTAAATTACGATGTGCATATCAATCAGTTCTTTGCTTTTTTCTATAGAATTGTCCATGAACATACAGTACTTATTTGAACATGTTGTCCATCTGTTCCAAAATAATGTTCTTATCACTACATCGCTTTATTAAGAAACTAAAATTGATTTTTTGTTTTATATAAGTAAATTTTTTGTGTTGCAAAAAACGTTTGACCACCTATCGGATTGCGTTCAAGGTGTTGAGCAATAAAAGTAAAATTAAGAAAATCTCAGTGTAAGGCTGGCTAATGGATAGTGTGTTGATTAATAGTGTAAAATACAAAAACCAAGAACATAGATTTTCTTCTTAAAGTTTTTCATGTGGTGACGGTAAGTGATTCAATCAATCTTGATTCCCCGTAATGATAATGTACGTTTTTGTTTCCTTCTGAGTATTATGCATGGACCAGATATGATTATCTGATTAAGTCTTAAGATGTGTATCATGACTTTCAACATTCACATTAGCCCAGCAAAATGTACATCACATGTCGCACAAGTATAAGCCTTTTCTGTTCCCTTAGGTATTGTCTTGATTTTCTTATCATATTTGGTTTTTCTATCTCTCGATAAAGGAAAGGGCAACATATTTACCATAATTAGATTTTTCTATTCTTAGAAGGAAACATAAATCTCCCATATTTGGCTAGTCCTATTTTTTTCGAGGAAAACACTACTAAAAATCCACGTAAAACCGTCCAAAAAAACCGACTAAAATCGGTCGGTAATGGCCAATAACCGTCCAAAACGCGATCATTTACGTGTGGTCGGTATTTTGAAGGTCCGTAGAACATACCGATCAAAGTCGGTCGGAAATTACCGACCAACTTTGGTCGGTATGCTCTACACGACCATCTGACAATTTAATTGAATTACCGACCGCTATTGGTCGAAATATTATTTTAATAATTTAATTTTACCGACCAACGTTGGTCGGTGTTCTAAATTTAATAATTTGGTTACCGACCAACTTTGCTCGGTAATGAAAAATAAATTAATCATATAATATTTTATATACCGACCAACGTTGGGCGGTATTAGAAAATATATATTTTTTATAAATAATTAAAATTTAATAATACCGACCGACGTTGATCGGTAATCTGGACATGACAACCAACTTACCGACCAAAGTTGGTCGGTAATGTTGAATTTCTGGGAATTCAATGTGCATTAACCGATCAACATTGGTTGGTATTTTGCAATTAATCTTTTTTTAATTACCGACCAAGGTCGGTCGGTTTTCTGGGAATAATTTTGGCAGAAAATACTTGTTTTGGTAGCTACACCACATGCCATACTAAAAGCAGCATACCAATACCCACAATTCACATCAAATAACCCCCAATTCACCACAAATAACCCCTAATTCACCACAAATCCAACTAAACATCCAATTAATACTTTAAAACTAACAAGTTCAATTAAACATCACAATTCAAAACCAATCAAAAACTACGTAATTACAACAAGTTAAAAAATGTTCATTCTAATTCAAAACAAGTTCTATTAGTCGTAAGTATATCAAAGTATTGGTCAAGAGGTATTTTCTACAGCATGAGCACTATCTGATGAACTTTCATCTACAAGACGGTAAGAACGGTCTTGTGGAGGACAGAAAGAACGATCACATAGAGGACAGGCAGAACGATCACGGGGAGGACGAGAGGAACGCTCACGTGGAGGTCGAGCCTCTGGAGATGACTCACGAGATTGGGATAACGAAAAAGTTCCAATAGAAAGGAGAGTTCTGATCTAAGCTTACATACCAAGGAATTGAGCATCTCTAAGCCTTTCTCTTTCCTTGGCCTCTTCTAGCTCGGATGTAAGCTTTGTCACTGTCTCCTGCATAGCCGAGAGGCTCTCCCTATTAAGTCCCTCGCCCTGTGAGGAAGTCCCTATTCCTTAAATTCCACACATGTAGCGATGGTATTTTAGTATACCTTCCCCTTTTTTGGACTGCCAACAACCTCCAACCATATTCTTTCAGCATCCTCGTCCAAAGGTTGGGTTGGCTTGTCCGATTCACCAGTTGGCTGATTACGAATGAATTCCTCCATGTTGCTTTGATAGCGACCCTACATTATTTTAAATTAAATTAGTATATAAAAAATCTTATAAAAGTAAAGTATAACACTTAAGTAAAATTGAAAGCTTACATATGTAATCTCTGCCCGGTCCTCGACCCACCTATCTGCATCCCCCTCTTTCTTCTTCTTTAAAATATGCGTCTCCTTGAATAGTTCATCACGGTGCATTGGATGCCCATACTTATATTCCTGAAAATAAATTAATTTAGTTAATAAATAGAATTGGTATACTTAGAAAAGTAAAGACGTAATAATTTAAGCAATTACCAATCTTCTTCTTATTGTCCAGATGCTGATAGCACCCCAGTGTGCAAGGAGCCTCCCTTCTCAGATGAGCGAGCTTTCTTCCGTAGTTCGCTCTTCTGTAAGAATTGTTCGGCCTGCCATTGCCTTAACAAATTATCTCATAAATGCTGCAGACACCAGTCAGGCCTCTTGTTCTTCTTTCTATCATCCGAAAAATGATCCGTCAATCTCTTGCGGGCTTTAAGATAATAATTTGCAACAACTTCCTCGCTATAGCGGTCTTCCCATACACACTTACTCTGCATTTCAAAAGTTAAATATTAGATAGAAACATCATGAATATAAATTATTAAACTGCTTAAAAGAATATGTATACCTTAAACTGATTGAAAATTTGCTCCTTCAGCGAGTATGGAAAATCACTCCAAGTCGCATAGGGGCCATCATAAAACTTTTTGATCATATTGGTGATTATCTTCGTAGTCTGGTTACCCCGCCTGAACCTGTAATTTAACAATAAAAACACATGAAAATATTAGTAAAAATATTATAAAACAATAAACGCAAAAATAATAAATAACTCTTACCCGTTACCCTTAGGGACTATAATGATTCTGCTATAGCGATCATAATGCACTACCTCTGGATCATCATCCTCAGCATGTGTATCAGAGGCATGTGAAGACGGTGTAGATGGGGGCTCAAAGCTATAGTCTCGCAAGCGAAGTCCTGAAATAGATATAGTCGATGATAAAGATGGCTGCGATCCCTGTGACTGCGACATAGATGGATGTGATCCATGTGGCTGTGATACAGATGGTTGTGACCCATATGGATGTGATATGGATGGCTGCGATCCATGTGGCTGTGATATATAGGGATGCGATCAATGTTGTTGTGATGCAGATGACTGCGATCCACATGGCTGTGAGGCAACTGGAATGTATGTCGGACGTATAGTCCTATGGACCTGTGATGGAAGACCCAGTGTCTGGATGAAGGTATAGGCCTCGTGATGTTGTGGCAGCTCAGTATAGCAGTGTGGTAGAGGATAAGACATAGGCATCTCATCGACGCATATAACCTTTTTAACCTAGGTATAAGAGGCAAATAATGCATCGCTTTCACAGCAACCATATTCCCGCTGGAAAGCGTATTGAAGCGAGGCTTTTCACAGAATTTACAACTTTCTAAATTTGCATCATCTTTATAATATAACATGCAATCATCTTCACAACAGTCAATTCTCATCGATGAAAGTATTAACTTAGAAATCAATCTCTTTGACTTATAGAAATCACCAGGTAAGTTGATATTTGGGTCAACTAGTTCACTTATAAGGTTAATAAAAGAGTCCATGGCTGCTTGAGAAATATTCCAATCAGATTTGATACTTAGTAATCTAACCGCAACAGACAACTCAGAGTGCGGACTTCCTTCACGTAGTTGATGACTAGCTTCCTCTAACTATCCATAAAAATGTTTTGCATCATCATTAGGAGTTTGTTCAACATTTTCATTGGGCTCAACCCCGGAGTGCATCCCAAAAGCATCCGCAACCATATCATGAATTCTAGAATCTTGATTTCTATTCTCCACCGACCTACTACTTTCACCAACAACCATGTTATGAAATATTCTACTACTTTCACTAACAACCATGTTATGAAATATTCTACGGCTACCATCGATCTCTCCATGTAGTCTACACAAAGTAATTCTCTATAAACCCCGTCCTCTAAAGATAAAGCTTAACTTTCTCCAGTTTTTTAAACTTCACACAATCGCACTTGACACAAGGGCACCTAATTACTCTTTCAATTTGGTATGATGAAAGTGACATTGTATGTCCAGCAAAGTCATCAACCCCTTCTATAAAATCCTCCCTCAATCCCAGCCGATTAGGATAATTCCTATTGTACATCCAAGTACGATGTTCCATTTATACAAATAAAATAAAAATAAATTAAGATATTTCCATAAGTATTAGAACTACTTAATTTATTCCACAATTATAAATTAATTACATTATTTTTAGTTAATTAAGATAATTAATTTTTACTAATTACACAAAATTAAATTATAGTAAATATAATTTACTAATTATATTATTATTTAAAATATTTTATAAAATTTATAGTTGAATTTACTGACCAAAGTCGGTCCGTTATTACAGGAGAAGATTTTACTGACCAACTTTGGTCGGTAGCTATAATTTATGGAAAATAACCGACCAACTTCGGTCGGTTCATAGGTCAAACATGGTCAAAAAATTTTGAATCACATTAAAACTTACTATCTAAATAATATAAAAATAATTCATTAACACTTTATTTTGTAATACAATCGATAAATGTACTAACATATACTATAACAAGCGATATATAGTTAAAGTAGTACAACAAAGTGTATATCTATTCTTTTGGGGATAGACTTGTGCAGAAGCAATAATCTAATTAGTATATATAATTGATCATCATCAAATATATCTATTTATAAATTG
>AWOL01S0077085.1:0-25688 GCA_000715115.1 Nicotiana otophora | reverse complement strand
TAGCCGCACTTAGGGAGAGAATCTCGACGGGAATTAAGGAAAAACTAATTAACTAATCTATCATGAGGTCCCTAATATGTATTTTTTATTATATCAAAAGCAGGATTTTTCCACTATATTAAGAATGAGCATCATTTATGTAAGGGGCACATTGAACATCTAGAGAAACAAACATTGATACACTCACATTTCAAAGATTATTACACTGATATATAATAGAGATTATCCTTTTGAGCTTTGACATTGATTCATCTTATTTATTTATAAATCATTCTCTACTCAATTTGGTTTGTATTTCATTCATTTTTTACATTCAATATTCGATATATATTTCTACTTACTTTTTCGATTTGTACCAAGTTATACCACGTATCCTTAGAACTACATATAAATTCAACTCTATTTATTTTTCGGGTAAACAATATATATTATACCTCCGCCAACTACTTATAATTTAAGAGGTTGGATGTACACGTATTTGAGTGACTTCTTCAATTCTTTTTGATTCATCGTTGGCTTTTGGATGTGAGCACACCTACAATCATAATGGCCTCTTCTACCCTTGAGCCGAGCCCAATTACGCTTTACAAGAATACTTTTGAAATGATAACATATCATGACAGTTGTATGATTATAGAGTAAAAAGAAAAAATTAAAATTTTTAAATACAAAAAAGATGTCATTCTTTTTTATATGAATTAAAAATAAATAGTATCATACAAATGAATCAGAAGGTATATATATATTTTAGGAATTGAAATTGCATGTTGGATATTGCAATAAAGCTTTAATTTAACATGTTATAACATATTACTGTTTTAGATAACTCACTAATTCTATTATATAAAGTTATGTGTAATTATTTTCTTGGCTGAATTTATTAAGTAAATGTTTTTTACACCATTTGAATAAAACTTAAATCAGTGTTTTTTTTTCTCCTTTTCTGGACTTGGTTAAAAAGAGAGTAAAATAAATGCTCTGCAATTAAGCTCCATTCAAGAATGAAAGCTAAAAACAGCTTTCTTTCCTTGAAGCAGTAGCAGCAGTAGAAGACCTTTATCAGATCCGATATACGAACAAATCAAACCCAAAAATAGCAAAACCCTGCCGCCAAGATTACAGCCATGGATGCTTTGAGGAAGCAAGCTTTCAAGCTAAGAGAACAAGTCGCCAAACAGCAACAGGTTCCGTCATTTTTTGTTTCTTAACCTAATTTTCTTGTTTTTTGAGCTGCGAGAAAATGTATAATATCCTTGGAATTCTGGGTACCCTTTATGTGTTTCTTTTTGTAGGTAATCTTAATTCATAGCGATCATCTACTAGAACTATAAAATGGGAAAAATTCAATTTTGGGCTGTGAGAGACGAGCTAATTTTTACTGATTCATTTAGCAAAGTTCAATTTTGATCCAATCATATTTCTTCTTGATTCTCCAAATTGGTCTACATTGAGCATAAGTTCTATGCACTAATGTAGAAAATATTTACACTATCAGGTCATTTATTAGCCAATTACAAGTAAATCTCTTAATAAATATTAATTGGTAATCTGGTAAAAATGGTAACTAACCTGGTATCAGAGGTTAGAATTCACCGTAGAAAGAAATTAAGCTTTCAGTGCATATAACTTAAGTCCATCTTGGTTTAATGTGTGAATGGATACTTGAATTCTGAGAATCCCCACATTTGCATTATTAGAAAAGAAAAAGAAAAAAAGCAATGATAATGAAGCCCCCCACCTTTCTCAAGAATTCAACTAAGTAACTGACTTTTTCAGTGATGGTACAAGTTGTTTGTTTTNAAAAAAGCAATGATAATGAAGCCCCCCACCTTTCTCAAGAATTCAACTAAGTAACTGACTTTTTGTTTTCACAGTGAATGTTATTCTTGTAGTGTCAGATATTGATTCTTACTTGCTAGTTGTTTTGATGCTTAAACTTCAGGCAGTCATCAAGCAGTTTAGTACAACTGGTTATGAAAGTTCAGATGTTATGGTCGTTGATGAGGTAGAGATGCGAGTACATCACCAACTGGACAAGTTGTATAAGTCTACTCGTGAAAAAAGGGTAAGGATTTTCACTGCAATGTAAATAAAGCCTGTTCACTGTCTACAACTTTTCTTTCCATTGGCATATTGGAACATTTGATGTTCAGTCATTTACTTAACTGTGAAATTCGCTACAATATATTCCAGAATGCAACTTATATATGCAGAAAAGAACTGCTGATATACTGTTTTAGTCATATCAAAGCCTTCACTTTTCTCTTCCTGCGTCTTGCCAACGCTAAAAAGTGAGTGATTTAGCTCTTTTAGTTAGAGGAAGAGCTTTATTTGGGCTTTAGTTACATCTGACTTACAAGGGTGTGGCCTAGTGGTCAATGAGATTCACAAAACGTCTAGATTTATTAAATTTACTTGGGAGTATATTGGAAAATATTTTATATTGTTCTCTAGTACACCGTAGAATATTTTGTACTTAACGGTAGAACATATATGTAGAATCATAGAAATATAGAATAACTACTTATCAAAAAAAGAAATTCAGAATAACTACTTACCATGTTTTACGTGTGGTTGCTGTCCAAGAATTTATTTATTTGACATCCGCGTCAATGTTCCATGGTCTGAAAATGCTGAACTAAATGGTCGCTTCTGTTGTGATTCTTAGCTGGCCTACATTTTTGCCCACTAAGGCTGAATTTGGCCTAGCTCAGCTGGTCATAATGTGCTTGGCTCATTGACAAGCATTCACTTTTCTAAATCAGCTTGAGCTTGACCTCGTTCAAGATATTTTTAGTAGGCTTGCTAGTCATTTTCGTTACTTCTTCTCCGACTACTATAATTTATTCTTGGCTTTTTAAGATGCATTTGATCTTCTTCTTAGACGAGCTGAGCATAATGATGTCAAGCTTAGCTTGTTGTATCAGCTCGAGCTAGGTGCTTTGTTATATGCATGAGACAGTGTGTATCTGTTGACAAGATAAATGTCATGCTTGTGGAGAGCATTATATTCCTAGATCTTGTCTTTTGTAGTTGTGGATCTAGGACTTGGCAAATTCATTTCATAATTCTGATCTGAACTCATTGTGTTTCCCTTTCTGTCTTAAGTTAGGATATCTCTGTTTGTATCTTTTTGCAGGATTTTCAGAAAGAGATTGTTAAGGCAGCTGAAGCATTTACAGCTATAGGATACAAGCATATAGAAGCAGGTAAAACTTTTGAAGTCTATTTTGTACAAGTAGTCATGATTCTTTGGCCGTATTTGGACGTTCGATAAAATAATGAATTTGTCTTCTGCTACTTCTAAAAGATTCTGGCACTCCTTTATGCCTTCTTTAGGATAAGACAAGATTATCCTTAACCTTGATGTTTATCTTTCTTGTTTCTGGATACTGCTGGATAGGCTAGAAGTTCTGGAGTTCTCAAACCTGCCTAGAACTCCATCCTTCTCTCTCCCATTTTCATGGGAGCGGGACATGTTTTTTATTTTTATTTTTTCTATTTCTATTTTTTTTTATTTCAACTTATTTTATGGAGGTTTATGCTAGCCAGGAACTAAATTATCAGAAGATTGCTGCAAATATGGAGTTGAAAATCCCAATGATGAGGTGTTAGCTAAGGCTGCTTCTATTTACGGTGATGCTCGTAAGCATGCAGAGAAGGAGGTTGAAGATCTAAACAAACTGTTCTTTAGTCAGGTTGGTAAAATGTTTTTCCTCTAATGTGCATGTAACTATGAAGTATGACCAATTATCAGGAGTATTTCAAAGAAAGCTAATTACAAGCAAAGATATATTGGCTCATTTGTTTGTTAAAGTTGCATGAGTTAGATAGAAGTTTTTCCTCTAGACCTAAAAGTCAGTGGATTGCGGCTATCAATGCAGTAGTTTAGTTTTAGTCCCTGCCTAGCCTAAGACCCTGATATCCTTACAAGAATAGGCTAATAGCCGCTTTTTCCTTTCCGGTGTTCTCCTTCAATATACGTGGCAAGAAGGATGTCACTTCCGTGTTCCCTTGTGCTTGGAGTTTTTCTCTTTAATACTGGTTTCTGGATGGTTTTCTGTTAGCATATGCGTCAGTTGCAAAGGAAAAATATAACCACCTACCACCCTATTCCCCAACCAAAAAGAAGGATAAATAACATATGTAAAGAATCATGGCTTGGTGCGGTATATGCGGAGTAATATTTGGCACTATCCACTATCAAATGGATGGGAAAGTTGATACATGAAGGTGCAAATACTTTCTCGTAGATGAACATATTGAAACATAACCTGGATAAAGTGAACTCATTAGTCCCTGCTTCCTGTGATTAACAATGTTGTGATGGCCTTGTCTGGATTCTAGTGCAGTAAATGAATTCAATCTTTTCAGTTCTTCCAAATGATTAATTGTGTTATGCCTTTCTTGGATTTTGCTTCAGTAAAGAAATTTTTTCTTTTCAGTTATTACAAAGTTGCAACTATTTGGTGGAAAGATCAACCAGTATTCTCGCCAACTCATGTAATTTGTGGCATCATTTATCAGGGCTATGTAGCAAACTGGGTCCTGATTCTACTGCAAGATTTGTTTAAAAGAGGATGCTAGTGAACTTTTTGTCACATGAAACATACTTTTAGAAGATATTTCACTACCTTATTTTTCACTTTTCTTTCTGTTATTTCTGATGAATTTAGCTTTTATAAGGCTTTAAATGGGGTTGTGTCCGGAACCTACATTTAGGGTTACTGCCTTATTCCTTGTTAAGATACTGCACATTTCTTGATACAGGAAACTTGTTACAGTAAACCTGCATTCAGCCATACATAGCAAACTGAAATGAGTTTTTGGATTTCCAGGTACTAGAACCATTGAGAGCTATGGTAGCTGGTTCTCCCTTAGAGGATGCTCGTCATCTTGCGCAGCGTTACAGTAAAATGAGACAAGAGGCAGAGATACAGGTTACTGTACCGATTATTTCTGTTCTTAAAAGACTGTTACTGTTACTGTAACTGTCTGTTGATACTTTTCTTATTATCCAATTTGCACTGTCATCACATCCTTAGTATTGAATTAATCTTAAGCAGGCAGCCGAAGTTTCTAGAAGACAAGCTCGGGTGAGGGAAGCTCCCATCCCAGAGAATGTGGCAAAGCTGCACGCAGCAGAAACTAAAATGCACGAACTCAAAGCCAACATGGCAGTACTAGGTAAAGAAGCAGCGGCAGCATTAGCTGCTGTAGAATCACAGCAGGAGAGGCTTACATATCAGAGGCTTGTTGCAATGGTATATATGCTGGTGCAGATTTGCTTCTCATGGAGTTGATACTTAATTTTTTTCCCCATAAACAACCATTTTCAAACTGTGGTTAATGTGAGCATTGAAGGGGAGCCTTAGCGGAACTGGTAAAGTTGCTGCCATGTGACTAGGAGGTCACGGGTTCGAGCCGTGGAAACAGCCTCTTGCAGAAATGCAGGGTAAGGTTGTGTACAATAGACCCTTGTGGTCCGGCCCTTCCCCGGGCGTATAGCGGGAGCTTAGTGCACCGGGCTGCCCTTTTTTGGTTAACGTGAGCATTATCATCTGCAGGTTGAAGCAGAAAGGCTTTATCATGAGAGAGTTGCTGTTATTCTGGGTAATATTGAAGCTGAGGCGAGTGTTAATTATTTCTCCGGAGGTATGCTTTACACCTAGGTAATTTTTCTAACACGAGAATTTGCAATTTGTACAGATAGTTTCTGAAAAACAGCGAAAAGAGGCTGCTCCTCCTGTAGCCACACTTCCTGTAAACCCTCCAGCTCACTTACCTGAGAAAACAAAATACTTTTTGGCCGAGGTAACCTCTGCTTTAGCAACAGTTGTCTAAGTTGTCATAATCTTATCGCAGACTGATTTATTTTAACTATACCATTTGAAAGAGATCTCTGAGGAAAAGCTGATTGTGAATCAGGATGTATTGCTGGTCTGAGCTCTTTTAAACTGTGGTGCTCTAAAGACACTCTTATCAGAGTGGTTTTTACTGTTTTATTAATGAGTTGAGTATTTAATGAAGCATGGTCATAATTTTGTGCCTCTCAAACAGGCGGTTCATTCTTTTGAAGCTGAATCAGAAAAGGAGCTAAGCTTGGCAGTGGGTGATTTTGTTGTTGTTCGTAAGGTTGTTTATTTCATTCTAAAATTCTGTCCCTTCTTCTTTTGGCCCCTCTTTCTTAAGATATAAACATATTGATTATAAAGTTTAACATAAACTCACTTATACATCTACTGGAGCATCATCCTTTGTAGTATCTTACTTTTCCAGTTTACCAGTAAAGATGATTGCTGTCACTAGTCCTCTGAAGTTCTGTCTTCCAATTTATCTGAAAAATAATTTAATATATGCCCAACTAGAGGAAGTGGAAAGACAAAAAGCAAACAAATATAGAATACTATATAAATGAAAAAGGAAAACCGCAAGCCCTTAAACTCTCTTGTCCTGTATAGCTTTTTTATTCGACTTCTCAAAACTTGTAGAGTCCAATCAATCAAACTGTTGTTATTCTGAGATGTAATGAGATAGTGTAGACTCCAATAAAAGTAATCATGGTTAAATCTTCTATTCCTTCACATCCATCTTGCATTAAAGAGTGCCTCACTTTTCTAATTGCATGCTATGTTCAGGTAACTCAATCAGGGTGGTCCGAAGGAGAATGCAAAGGCAAGGCTGGTTGGTTTCCGTCTGAGTACGTGGAGAAACGACAAAGAGTACCTACTTATAATGGAGCGGGTGAAGTTTACTGAGGTTTAAGGTCTTGGCTGCTAGTACTTGTTGACCTGTTGTCAGTTAAAACCATTTTGTTCATGCAGAGCATAGAGTCGAGTGTGTCACATATTGCTTTCAATTCCTTCAGGCTTATACTGTGGATATAAAAAATTACAGAAAATTCTTTTGGTCCTTTTCCTTTTTTCCCATGGTCATAGAGGTGTCATTACTGATCGGACAAAAGTGATATACAGGGAGTTAAGTGACCTCCTCCTCTTCCCGGAGACGAGAAAAGGGCTTGTGGCGAAGATGGTTGTGAAAATTGTTGTGGGAATTTGTGAATTAAGAAAGAAATCACTGCTTGCTTATTACTGAGATCTGTAGAACACTAACAATGATAAAGGTTGCATATGCATTAGTTAGAAGGAATGCAGCAAATCATGCTTTCAATAACATAGAACATGAAATATATAGGAGGGCCACCACATAAAGAATTCTAGGTATCATTGATTGTTTTTGCTTCTGTTGTCTATCTATTCAGATGCACATAGTTATTGCTTCACGAGTCACATTTTAGAAAGAAAATCATATTGAATTTAGTATCCATAATACTCATCTTATATAGTCCAGAACATAATGCAAGCATAGTTAAACTATTCTACTGCAATATCAAATACATAGTGGAAATATATCCAGAATCGGTTGTAGATTTCGTCGAGCACCTGGCTATTTTGGACTACTTTTCCAAAACAACATATGTAAATAGCGATCATAGAAATCTTTCATGTTTACTTCTTGTTGTGTAAAAATTAATTTTGTATTTGGGTGCTTTTAGACTGTTGACAATACATGTATAGAAAGAAGAGAGCATTTAACAATTTGATATGAGCATGCAACTATATGGATGTTTTGGCGGCAAAACTGGGAGCCCGCATGCTTATAATATGGGATTCTTTATTTATACGAGGTCGAGGTAGGCCTAACAAGTATTGGTGAGAGGTGATTAGGCAGGACATGGTGTTGCTTCAGCTCACTGAGGACATGACCCTTGATAGAAGAGTGTGGAGGTCGATAATTAGGATAGAAGGTTAATAGGCAGTTGAAAGTTTCTCATTTGCTTACCAATAGTCTTACTAGCACGCATTCATATTTTTAGATCTTTATTCCGTCATGTGGGTTTGTTCGGCTTGTATTCCATGCTGTTACTAGTTGGTACTATTTCTCCTTTTTCTCTCTTTTTTTCTTCTCTTTTCCTTTTCTTGCTTTCCTCCTCCTTGTCCTTCTGTTCCTCTTCTTCTTCTTCTCGCTCTTTCCAAGCCAAGAGTCTATTGAAAACAACCTCTCTACCTTCACTAGGTAGGGGTAAGGTCTGCGTACCCGCTATCTTCTGCAAACCTTATCTGTTGGGAATATACTAGATCTGTTGTTGTTGTTGGGACCAAACCTTACCTCCAAAATACAACATAAGATTGGTAGAGATCAATCTTCAAAAGAAGGAGGGACTAGAAAAATTAAATCATCCTATTTAGCTCAACCTATCCTACTCAACTTACAAAGAAAGTAGCTTTATCAATAAATAATTAGATGACAATATAAATGTTAAATGAGTGATCAATTGCACACAACATAAGTTAATCAGCTGAATAAATATGCTATAAGGAATTTGATCCCAATCTATACTATATTTAAAGAGTGAATTACTGATTGCATGTACTGATGTACCCCATAGGATTTGGTTACCTCCGAGCAAGTTATTACTATTACTATTAAAAGAAAATCTCCATGCCTGATGCCGTGTAGTTGCAGAGTGTTACGTTTTTGGTAAGTTTGATAATAAAGATATTTATCATAGAGTTGATAGTGTGAATCTCTTTTTGTTTATTAGTCTTAGATTCCATTTATTAATTTCTTATTAGACTTTAAGGATAATTTTGTCTTTAACCAGCCTAATGGATGCATTAGTAGCCTTGGTATTACTAATGCTATGATTTTCTATGCATTACTTATACATAGGATAATACCAAATATGATATTAGTTATACACAGATTGAAAAAATATATTAAACAAGTTACTAGTAATGCATAGAGCTAATGCTTGCATTATTTTTTCTAATACCTCCTACCAAACCACCCCTAACGGTAATAAATTCAAATAATTTAGTGTAAATAGGAGTAAATTTATACCACTCTTTTATAAAGGTAAATATTAATGTTGTCTACATAGACAGCCACACTCACACTCTTCTTTTTTAAGTCTTGACTTTCTCATCGTCACATTCTTTCCGTTGTCTTTAGTCCCTTTTCCCCTTTTCTATAAACCTCTCCTATTTTGAAAACTAATTGATTTTTAATATCCATTTCCTATATCTTTCCTTTTCTAATGTACGTTACGTATTGTGTGAAGTTAATTTTTTCCCCTCCTAGCTAAAGAAACAACTGTTTTAATCCTCAATAAATACTTGTAATCTTACGTAGGTCCTCTATTTTAGTGGGATTGTTAATTGAAACTAAAATTTCATGCATACTAGCAATAGTAATACAAAATGACAAGATATTATTATACATAGAGCAGTTTTCATCGTTAGAACATTATGCTTATTCAATGGAGTAGAGTGAANTATTTAGCTCAACCTATCCTACTCAACTTACAAAGAAAGTAGCTTTATCAATAAATAATTAGATCACAATATAAATGTTAAATGAGTGATCAATTGCACACAAAATAAGTTAATCAGCTGAATAAATATGCTATAAGGAATTTGATCCCAATCTATACTATATTTAAAGAGTGAATTACTGATTGCATGTACTGATGTACCCCATAGGATTTGGTTACCACCGAGCAAGTTATTACTATTACTATTAAAAGAAAATCTCCATGCCTGATGCCGTGTAGTTGCAGAGTGTTACGTTTTTGGCAAGTTTGATAATAAAGATATTTATCATAGAGTTGATAGTGTGAATCTCTTTTTGTTTATTAGTCTTAGATTCCATTTATTAATTTCTTATTAGATTTTAAGGATAATTTTGTCTTTAACCAACCTAATGGATGCATTAGTAGCCTTGGTATTACTAATGCCATGATTTTCTATTCATTACTTATACGTAGGATAATACCAAATATGATGTATAACTAATACTTGTATTAGTTATACACAAATTGAAAAAATATATTAAACAAGTTACTAATAATGCATAGAGCTAATGCTTGTCTTATTTTTTCTAATACCTCCTACCAAATCACCCCTAACCGTAATAAATTCAAATAATTTAGTGTAAATAGTAGTAAATTTATACCACTCTTTTATAAAGGTAAATATTAATGTTGTCTACATAGACAGCCACACTCACACTCTTCTTTTTTAAGTCTTTGACTTTCTCATCGTCACATTCTTTCCGTTGTCTTTAGTCCCTTTTCCCCTTTTCTATAAACCTCTTCTATTTTGAAAACTAATTGATTTTTAATATCCATTTTCCTATATCTTTCCTTTTCTAATGTACGTTACGTATTGTGTGAAGTTAATTTTTCCCCTCCTAGCTAAAGAAACAACTGTTTTAATCCTCAATAAATACTTGTAATCTTACGTAGGTCCTCTATTTTAGTGGGATTGTTAATTGAAACCAAAATTTCATGCATACTAGCAATAGTAATACAAAATGACAAGATATTATTATACATAGAGCAGTTTTCATCGTTAGAACATTATGCTTATTCAATGGAGTAGAGTGACACTGATGCTAAATTATGTAAATTATTTTTAAAACAGAATAAAAAAGAAGCTAAAAATGGGTTATACACTCTGTTACAACTCATACTGTCAAAAAGTTTCTAGAAGAGATATATAATTCTCTATTTTTTGTTTTGATGGATAAGCGAAGGGAAGAAAAAGATTTGGTATATAAAAATTCGAATATTACGCATGTAGTGTAAGGTAATACTCGAAAAATACAGTAAGCTACCGCTTAATTCCCGTGGTGTTAATCGTGCTATTTGACTATAATAATACAGTTTTTCTAGAAGAGATAACTACTTTTTCACGGATAGAAGAAATAACCAAAGAAGCGCTCCCCCCCCAACAAAAAAAAAACCCTCCAAAAAGAACCCCCAACAAAAAAAACCCTCCAAAAAGAAGAAGTCTATACAAATACAAACATCAATTCTACGATTAAAAAAACGAAAAAGCAGAAGAATAGCAGTTTGTTTAGAAATTTAAGTCCTAATTATACTTGGAGAAAAAGAAATTTACAGCTATAAATACGCTAAAACGGCACCTAAGATCCAAATTATCTGATTGAAGAGCTTACTATACTATTCTTGATTATTTGCGCAAACCACTTCTTTCTTTCTTTCTTCCCGTGACCACTTTTCTTCTTCTTCTTCTTGCATTTGAAGAATTTTATTCTTCAAAGCTTACTTTCTTATCTCTCCACTGTGTTATATCTTTAAAGAACCCTACATATATATAGAAGAGCACAACATCTTCACAAAGATTTATTAATCAATAAGGGATAGCGAAAAGGAAGAAAAATCCTTTTTCTATATTCCCTTCAAGATTCAAGAAAATGGCCGATAATAGCGGAGAAAAATTAGAAAAAGGGTCGAGAAAAGGAGATCAAGATCAAAAAGTGCCATTTTACAGGTTATTTTCGTTTGCAGATAGGCTCGATGTTACCCTAATGATCATTGGAACGATAGGAGCCATTGGCAATGGATTAACTCAACCTTTAATGACACTCATTTTTGGCCAGCTTGTTAATTCTTTTGGTTCTTCTTCTGATGATGATGTTGTTCACAAAATCTCAAAGGTACCCATTTTGTTGAAATCTTTTCCTTTCCTTCTCGTCTCCTTTTTTGTTTCATTTGTATAAATTGTTTGTTTGTTCTCTTAATTTACTGGAAATATTTTTGTTCATTCTTGATATTCATGAGCTTTTTCATTTTCCTGTTTCGAAATAGTTTTATTTTATCCATTTAATCTGATGGTTTCATGCAGTTAAAGTTGCGACGTTCTAACCACAAGCATAAACCTAAAACTTGCCTTCTAAGGTCTCATTCAGCAGCATACATAAAAAGTTTTTATTTTCTTCTTTTGTGGTTGGGAGGGGGGAGGCATGAAAATCTGGTTTTTCTTAAAACCCTTCATCTGTTCTATTAAGCAATTGTAATTAAAATTTCAAAGAAAGTAGATAACTACATTCCACAAATTAGTTTTAATACTATATTTCATATTTGAAGAGAGTTGGCAAATGCGCAATCAATTTAACATCATATCTATATGTATTAAAGTTGATTCTATTATAATGTAATCAGCATTTAATTAATTAAATTGCATCTTAAAACTTATTATTCGTTGATGTACGGTTGTTTCATTGTTTGATTACTCTACTTCATGTTAGATAAAATACTTGGAATGCATTTGTAAGAAGACCCTATTTTAAGTAATCATTAATTAGTCTGTTTTCATTTTTATTGAAGAAGTGACAAGTTCCACTCATCTGAGTAGAACCTATAGCTATTTTGCAGAGGTAAAATGAGATAGTGTAAAACTATTTAAACTTATATAATGTAAAAGTAAACTATCAGCTAATCACCTTTATAAGAATGATAAGAGAACCTTAGTGCTGCCCCGCATCTACTACTTTGGTCTTTTTAATAGGACATGTCAATTTTGGATTTACAAGAGAATAACAATTAGAATTCACTTTTCGCCTTGTGGCAAACATAATTATGATTTTCTCATGTAGATTTCTATTTGGTTTTTGCTATGTAACGCAATCATAACTTTTTTGCTTATCTTAATTTCAAAATCTTTCAATTTTTCCTTTGCGAAATTCCCACTAGAAAGTGGGAAAGAACAAAAGCATATACCTATGAAATGTGCACTCTAATGTTTTGTCTCAAGTCCCAATCAACATTGTGAATACAGTGATTCGTAAGTGGTATAATAACCAAAGCTTTTGACTAAAATGTGTTACCTTTTCTCCTTTAACTTCTTCTTCTTCTCTCTCTCTCTTTTTATTTATTTATTTATTTTAATTTTTTATTTCCAGGTTTCCATTTACTATGTCTACCTCGCTATTGGGTCTGGCATTGCATCCCTTCTACGTAAGTGTACACAACTTGGTTTTTAGTGTCAGTGATATTCTTGGTACATACACAAAAGTAGTATATCTGTAGTTATAACATGAGTATAACTAAAACATCAAAATACCAAAAGTTACTCTTTTAATAAATAATACATAGNGTGGTATAATAACCAAAGCTTTTGACTAAAATGTGTTACCTTTTCTCCTTTAACTTCTTCTTCTCTCTCTCTCTCTTNTGAAATGTGCACTCTAATGTTTTGTCTCAAGTCCCAATCAACATTGTGAATACAGTGATTCGTAAGTGGTATAATAACCAAAGCTTTTGACTAAAATGTGTTACCTTTTCTCCTTTAACTTCTTCTTCTTCTCTCTCTCTCTTTTTATTTATTTATTTATTTTAATTTTTTATTTCCAGGTTTCCATTTACTATGTCTACCTCGCTATTGGGTCTGGCATTGCATCCCTTCTACGTAAGTGTACACAACTTGGTTTTTAGTGTCAGTGATATTCTTGGTAAATACACAAAATTAGTATATCTGTAGTTATAACATGAGTATAACTAAACCATCAAAATACCAAAAGTTACTCTTTTAATAAATAATACATAAAAATTCATCTAAAATATTTGTAATGTGTCCGATATTAATATAAATATAGTTGCACCAAATAAATGTCATAGTCAAAGGTGGCCCACTCATTAGCGGTAATTATTCAATGGATGTCTTTAAGAATATCGGTGCTTTGCGTGCATGTTTTATAAAGGCATAATAGCAGTAAAAGGACAAGTTCAATCAATTACTACCCCACCGTGCTTAGAAAAAAATGTTGTCTTGGTTTATATTATGATAGATATATATCTTTTGGATCAGTAAATTCCCAAGAAAAGGTAATTTCCCAAGATTAATTGTATAATCAATCTAAGTATCAGGAAAGTGTAAAATGAACCAGAAAAGAGAACTAGTAAATTTGAGTTATTGAACTAAATAGTAATGGAAAGAACATGTGCACTCAATATTGAGAGCTTAATTGTCACTAATTAAACATTACAGAAATGTCATGTTGGATGGTTACTGGAGAGAGACAAGCGACTCGAATTCGGGGATTGTATTTGAAAACAATCTTGAGGCAAGACATTGCCTTCTTTGACACTGAAACTACAACTGGAGAAGTCATTGGAAGAATGTCTGGAGATACTATTCTCATTCAAGATGCCTTGGGTGAAAAGGTGCAGTTTCTTATTAATAACAAATGCTACTGCAATTGACTAATGTTTTAGTTTTCTTAATTTTCTTGCAATAAGAAAAAATAATCATAACAAACGTATGTTGAATGATTCCAGGTCGGGAAGTTCATCCAATTCCTGTCAACATTTGTTGGGGGCTTCATAATTGCCTTCATAAAGGGATGGCTTCTCTCAATAGTATTGGTTTCTTGCATACCTGCTCTTGTCATTGCTGGAGGAGCTATGGCATTGATCATGTCCAAAATGTCAAGTCGCGGACAAGTTGCCTACGCACAAGCTGGAAATGTAGTTGAGCAAACAATAGGAGCAATCAGAACAGTAAAGACTCAAAATAACTATCCAAATCTTTCTACATGTTTTTGTATTAAACGTGCAAATTTAATCTAAAAAACTTGTTAACTTTAGGTTGCAGCATTCACAGGAGAGAAGCTGGCGATAAGTAAGTATGACAGCAAACTAAAAATTGCCTGTGCTGCTACTGTTCAACAAGGGCTTGTTTCAGGCGTTGGACTTGGCACAGTCTTACTCGTCGTCTTCTCTACTTATGGACTAGCCGTTTGGTATGGTTCCAAACTGATAATTGAGAAAGGTTATAATGGTGGAGATGTCATCAATGTTATCATGGCTATAATGACTGGTGGAATGTAAGCATAAAATTCTTTGTTTAAAGCATCTTAATTTTTTTTGCATTGGAAAATTGACGTAGGCTAAAGAGTGTGCCAACCCTTTTGTTTGTTCTCTTACCAATTTGCAGGTCACTAGGCCAAACAACACCATCATTGAATGCATTTGCAGCAGGACAAGCTGCAGCCTACAAAATGTTTGAGACAATCAACCGGAAACCTCTGATTGACACATCTGACACGAGCGGGATTGTGTTGGAAGACGTCAAGGGTGAAATTGAGCTTAAAGATGTGTACTTCAGGTATCCAGCCAGGCCAGATGTGCAAATATTTAGCGGATTCTCACTTGTTGTACCTAGTGGAAAAACTGCAGCTTTGGTTGGGCAAAGTGGAAGTGGGAAGTCCACAGTTATCAGTTTACTGGAGAGATTCTATGATCCTGAAGCCGGAGAGGTACTCATAGATGGTGTCAATTTGAAGAAATTCCAACTCAAATGGCTAAGGCAGCAGATGGGATTAGTAAGTCAAGAACCTATCCTGTTTGCAACAACCATAAAAGAGAATATCAGTTATGGTAAAGAAAATGCTACTGACGACGAGATTAAGACAGCTATTGAACTTGCTAATGCTGCTAAGTTCCTCAACAAACTTCCCCAGGTAAAATATTTTCCCATTATTCCATATTCACACACATCCAATTAACTGTTAAATAAGCAAAGGATTCTGTAACTTTAAATTCATTCTTTTCATCGCGGCGATCTATAGGGGCTTGACACTATGGTAGGTGAGCATGGAACACAACTATCTGGGGGACAAAAGCAAAGACTTGCAATAGCAAGGGCTATTTTAAAGAACCCAAAAATACTTCTCCTCGATGAAGCTACAAGTGCACTTGATGCTGAATCAGAGCGAATCGTGCAAGAAGCACTTGAGAAAGTCATGGCGAATAGAACAACTGTGGTTGTTGCTCATCGTCTAACAACCATTAGAAATGCTGATCTTATAGCAGTGGTGAATGCTGGAAAATTACTAGAACAAGGTAAGAATTCTACAGAATGTTTACCAAGCTTTATTTTGTGTTTAACTAAGCTATAAGCACTTTTTCCCCCCTCTCATCACGAAAATAGGAACGCATGCTGAGTTGATACAAGATCCAAATGGGGCGTATTCCCAGCTTGTGCGAATGCAAGGAGGAAATAAGGAAGAAGAGAACACAAAAAATATGGACCTTGATAAGGTGGATTTAACCACGGATTTGGAGAATAACTTGAGCAGGTCATCAAGCCAGCGATTGTCAGCAGTGAAGCGATCAACAAGCCACGGATCATCTAGACATTCCTTCACACTCAGCTATCCTGTTCCGGGGCTAATTGATATTCATGAAGCAGAAATAGGAGATGAGGGCAAGAAAAAAGAAGATAAAGGAAGCTTAGAGAAACGAAAGAAAGTTTCCATTAGGCGGCTTGCTGAACTAAACAAACCTGAGCTTCCATATTTGCTACTTGGATCGTTGGCTGCGATCATACATGGTCTGATTTTCCCCTTATTTGGACTCTTGCTATCAACAGCTATTAAAATATTCTTTTATCCACCACATAAGTTGCGAACTGAATCAAGATTCTGGTCACTCATGTACGTTGGCCTTGGTGTGGTAACTTTGCTAGTTGTACCTTTCCAGAACTACTTATTTGGAGTTGCAGGTGGGAAATTGATCGAGAGAATTCGTTCTTTGACGTTTAAGAAAGTAGTCCACCAAGAAATCAGCTGGTTCGATGACCCTGCAAATTCAAGGTATGTTAGCAAATCAATAAGCATTGAATTCTTCCCCTCTAACTTAACATAGTATCACAGGCTAAATAACTGAAATTTTCTCGAGTGCAGCGGTGCAGTGGGTGCAAGGTTATCAACTGATGCTTCTACAGTCAGGACGATTATGGGTGATGCACTGGCACTTATTGTACAGAACATAGCAACTGTAGTAGCCGGCCTTGTGATAGCCTTCACTGCTAATTGGATTTTGGCAATTATAATCCTTCTTGTGTTACCTTTAATTGGTTTGCAAGGATTCCTCCAGACCAAGTTGTACAAAGGCTTTAGTGCCGATGCCAAGGTTTTCCATTTTTCTCATCGCTAAATAAATTTCATTAAAGGTGCTTGAATATAATTTGAATAACCTTCTAGGTGATGTATGAAGAAGCCAGCCAAATAGCAAATGATGCTGTTGGCAGCATCAGAACAGTGGCATCATTCTGTGCAGAGGAGAAAGTGATGGACATGTACCAAAAGAAATGTGAAGGTCCAATGAAGCAAGGAGTAAAGATAGGAATTGTTAGTGGAGCTAGCTTAGGTTTTGGTTCTTTTATACTGTATTGTACAAATGCCTTCTGTTTCTACATAGGATCTGTCCTTATTCATCATGGATTAGCAACATTTGGCCAAGTTTTTAAGGTAAAAGAACTTAGTTTTCTCTTTCTTTTCAGCTCTTGCTTATCTGTATTTAGTTTCTGAAAGAAATCCTTATTATTGCAGGTTTTCTTTGCATTGACACTATCAGCTGTTGGAGTTACTCAAAGCACTGGAATGGCTCCAGATGCTAACAAAGCCAAGGATTCTATAGCTTCTATTTTCGACATTCTTGATAGAAAACCCAAGATTGACTCAAGTTCTGATGTTGGCACTACTCTAGCTGTTATTCGCGGAGACATTGAATTCAAACATGTGAGTTACAGATATGCAACTCGCCCGGATGTCCAAATCTTCAAGGACTTATGCCTAACCATCCCTTCTGGAAAGGTAGTTCCTAGTACTCCCTCTAGCATTATAATAACGTGCTTTATCTTTTATTCGATTGGCTTAACATTTCGCTTCTCTTTGTAGACTGTTGCTCTAGTGGGAGAGAGTGGAAGTGGGAAATCAACTGTCATTAGCCTAATAGAGAGGTTCTATAATCCTGAATCAGGAGAGATATATTTGGATGGTGTAGAAATCAAACAATTCAAGTTAAGTTGGCTAAGGCAACAAATGGGCCTGGTTAGTCAAGAACCAATACTGTTTAACGAAACTATTCGTGACAACATTGCCTACAGCAGACAAGGGAATGCAACAGAAGAAGAGATCATTCAAGCAGCAAAATCAGCAAATGCACACAACTTTATATCCTCATTGCCTCAAGGATATGATACATCTGTTGGGGAAAGAGGGGTACAGTTATCCGGTGGACAAAAGCAAAGAGTAGCTATAGCGAGAGCAATACTGAAGGATCCAAAGATCCTATTGCTAGACGAGGCAACAAGTGCATTAGATGCAGAATCAGAACGTATAGTACAAGAAGCATTGGATCGAGTAATGGTAAATAGGACAACCGTGGTAGTAGCTCATCGCTTAACCACAATCAAAGGGGCTGATATAATTGCTGTTGTGAAGAATGGAGTCATTGCTGAGAAAGGAAGGCATGAAGTTCTTATTAACATAAAAGATGGAGTTTATGCATCCTTAGTAGCATTGCATATGACTTCAACCTGATTACTGAAATCAACATTATTTCTTCATCTTGTGACCAAGACTTAGATAAGGTCTCTTTTTGTCTTTCTTTTATTCCCACTCATATACATTTCTTCCTTTTTTCTTTTTCACTTGTTTTTTTTTTTGCTTATGTAGCTCAAGTGTACAGTATCTTGGGGTTATATGATTTGTATTTCAAAATATTGTCAAAGAACAATTTTACCTTTCTCGATAAAATTCTTTAACCCTTTGTTGGATTATGACATCACAACCATGTATAGCAGCAAAAGCATTTTATAGTAATTCATAATTTTCCAATAAAATGACCCCAATAACATCAGAATCTTAGAGAAGTAACGCAAACAACTAGTAGTCCCAAAAGTATATTTAATCATATAGGATAATAACTTAAACATAATACAAATATAGGGATATTGAGGAGTTTCAACTTGCTGGATTCTCATAATTTTCAAATTCTCATAACATCCAAGTAGGATTTCTTATCAAGCTTACGAGCAAATAAACCTCTGAAATAATCTGCAGCTCCAATATTTTTGAACTTTGCCGGGTTTTCAGAGGAAATGATACTTGGAGCAGGACCAATTTGTCCATCAAGTTTTGGACTGTAAAATGTTGCAATTGAGAGTCTTTCCTTTTCGTTGTTAACCGTTGCTCTATGCTCAATGCTACGGTAGGTTCCATTAGTCACTATCTGCAAATGTATACATACATATTGGTAAATACAGTTAGAGTAAAAGAAAAGGCCAATTTAGCAGATTAATTACCTCTAAGATATCACCAATGTTGACAATGAAGGCATTAGGAAGAGGACTAATAGGAATCCATAGCCCATCTTTCTTAATCTGAAGTCCTTCCATTTGGTTAAGTTGAAGGAGAATAGTGAGGCCAACAGCATCTGAATGAGGAGAAAGTCCTATCACTTTCTCTGGTTCGGGACAGGGTGGATAGTAGTTCATCCTCATCGTTTGCATCCCTTCTCCAAACAGTTCCCTCATGTATTCTACATCCATATTCAATACTTTTGCTATCAAATCAATTATCTTTAAAGCCAATGTTTTCAATTCAGATGCGTATAGTTCCACTGTTTCTCTGCTTCAACACAACAACTAATTAGCCATCCTCAATTTAGTTGGCATGAGATAACCGCATCTCAAAAACTCCCATTCAACATATATATGCACACTTGATACTGCAAAGAATTTTAATGATACTGTATTTTCACGTGTTAGTACCACGTAAAATTGCCTTATTTTTTATGTTACTAATTCCAGTTTATACCAATGCTTACTTTTGCCATATTAATCATTTATGGGGAATACCTGAATGGTAGAGGGAGGTGGGGGAAGATATGTTGTTTTCTCAAAAAAGGAGGGAGGGTTGTCAAGAAGAAGAGATCAGCCCAGTCAAGTTTCTGGTCCTCAGAAACAACAAAAGCTTGTCCAAAACCATCCAAATCTCCATCCACTTGCTTCCACATTTTCTTTTGCTCCATTGGGAGGTTGAACAAATCTTGAGTATCCTTCTTCACTTTCTCAACTAATGAACCACTCACTCTGTGATTTATCAGCTGGGTAATCATTGCAAACAACAATACAAGGAATATGCAATTAAATTAAATTAAATTTTTGAGAATCTAATTACTCAAATTTGTACGTGTAAATATTCATATCTACTGTAAACCCTCCTAGCTAACGGTATTAGAATTAATAATCCCTCAATTATTTAGTTCTAATGCTTTGTGTTCAATTAAATGAGATTACGGGTAATCACTTATTTTTCATGTTTGATTGATGAGTGTAGTAAATCTTTTTTAATGTTTGGTTAGAAAATACGAAAATATTTTTTTATGTTATTCTCCTCACCCCCTTCCACCAAGTCTTATGTTTCCTGTGCTTTCCCCCTCCCCCCACCCCATATAACTAATATTTTTAACACTCTATTTTCTTCAAGAATTTAATTATTCTTTTAAAAATTTACACAAACCAAAAAGATCTAATGTGTTGCTTCACTTTTTTACGCAAAACAACGTTGAAATTTGTGCTCTATAGGTAAAAAGGAAATACTCTTTTTTTAGTTGCAAAAGAAATTACTCCTTCCACAACATGAAAATAAAGTACTAATTTTGTTGAAACGAAAGAAAATACTTTTTCTACGTCATGAAAAGAAAATAGTTATTTTGTTGAAATGAGAGAAAATACTTTTTCTACATCATGAAAAAAAATATTCTTTTTGTTGAAATGAAAGAAAATGCTTTTTACTATATCATTTTGTTGAAATGAAACAAAATATTTTTTTTACATTACGAAAAGAAAGTACTTTTTTATAAGAAAGACATCTTTGTTAGTTGGTTGTTTTATTCAAGGATTAGTTAATCTCGATATTATTATGCCACATTCAAAGTGATAAAAAATAATACGGCAAAGGACTAAATATACCTCTGTACTTTCGAAAATGGTTTAAGAATACCCTTCGTTATACTATTGGGCTATATATACCCTTCCCGTCATACTTTGGAACAAATATACCCTTATTTTGGATGGAGTGCCACGTGTTAGCACCAGAGGAAAACGACCCATTTCTTTTTTTTTTACCCGATCCGTTTTAAAAAACTCACCACCCGACCCGTTTTAAAATTCAGTTTTTTTAAAGCATATATTTTGTAAAAACTAATTTTTTTTTTTGTAAAAACTGGAAAAAAAAAGGATTTTGCAAAATATATATTTTTAAGTCTTTTTAGTTTTTTTAAAGTATTTTTTTTTTGTAAAAACTGAAAAAAAATAATATTTTTTTTAAAAAATGCTTTAAAAACTGAAAAATATATATTCTGTAAAAACTGAAAAAAGGAATCTGCAAAATATATATTTTTCAGTTTGTTTTTAGTTTTTTAAAGTATTCTTTTTGTAAAAATTGACTAAAAAAGATTTTGCAAATTTTTGTTTTTCTAAAACTAATGCATATGTAGTCCACTGCTTTAGGATAGTTTTTTTTTTCAGTTTTTAAAAAAAATATTTTTTTTTTCAGTTTTTACAAAAAACATACTTTAAAAAAACTGAAAAGACTTAAAAATATATATTTTGTAATTTTTTTTTTCAGTTTTTACAGAATATATATTTTTCAGTTTTTAAAGTATTTTTTTAAAAAAATATTTTTTTTTCAGTTTTTACAAAACAAATACTTTAAAAAAATTGAAAAGATGTAAATTCCTTTTTTTTTTTTTTTTTTTTTTTTTTTCAGTTTTTACAAAAAAAATTCATGTTTTTACAAAATATATGCTTTAAAAAAACTGAATTTTAAAACTGGTCGGGTGGTGGATTTTTTAAAACGAATCGGGTAAAAAAAAGAAATGGGTCGTTTTCATCTGGTGCTGACACGTGACACTCCATCCAAAATAAGGGTATATTTGTTTCAAAGTATGACGGAAAGGGTATATATAGCCCAATAATATAACGGGGGTATTCTTAGATCATTTTCGAAAGTAAAAGGGTATATTTGGCCCTTGCCGAAAATAATACCTAGCTAGATAACGAATAATTCGCAGATTACTTATTCCCGAATTGAAAATTTTAACTAAACGCGGGGTAAGATAATCTTACATATATCTAGAGATTATTTTCTTTATCCTGGTACCCAGAAGCGGAACTAGATTATTAGCTACGGGTTCGGGCGAATCTAATAGCTTTTGTTTATATGCGGTATTTCTATTAGAAGATCCATTCGAGTATAACTATTCAATTGCGAACCAAGTAACTAAGACGAACTATGAATTCGGTGATAAATTCAGGATCATAAATTTTAAATCTTTGGCTTCGCCTGTGCTTCTCCCAAATAAGCCCTAACGATACTTGTGTACAATTATACAAAATTTTCAAATTTTTAATAGCAGAAAACCAAGGCCGGCTAGTAAAATATATATTCCAGAAAAGAACCTGGAAAAATCCCCAGTCTTTGCAAGCAGAATCAAGCTTCTTCAATTCGATTTCATCTCCAAGAAGTAAGCTTTCCATGTTGATGATTGGGATATTATCAGAGAAACTAATAAAAGGATATGATTTGATCGGAGAAAAATCTTGATCATCTCTCAGGTAACGCGCCGGGACTTTTTCCGGTGAGTCTTTGGCCAGTTCTTGAACACTTGGCACAGCCAAAGTTCCACCTAGCGTCGCTGCCAAATTTTCCTCCATCATTATAACCAAACTTATAATTTTGCTCATGTTAATTAATTAATACACACAAATATATATAGTATCTCCTAATGTGTGTATGTGGGGGCAGAATTAGGCACACCTAACCTCATCATAATCATAATATATAGAAGAATACGATATGAGTTTAATATATTTATATAATCAAATCATTTAAAAGATAATTATAATTACTATATTGTAATTTAATTTGTAAATAATTTATAAGTTATCTGTTATAATCAATTAAATTATACTTAAAGTGTTAAGAAATTTTATACAGCAACAGTATGTAAAATCATATTCAAAAGTTTTTTGTTTCCAAAAGATTGTCTGGATTCTGTTTGAAAGAACATTGACCAGAAAACAAAACAAAAATATGTAGTAAACGTGCGTCTTGCAGTGCAGGGCAAATGATAAAATGTTTTCTAGAAGCGGTTTGCATAATGTGAAGAGGAAAAAGTTACATCTCACTCAACCAACAAAACTTAATGTGAGGTTGTGGTGGAGGAGCCACTCTTTGCCGAGGAGAGTCAATTGATATCATTTCAANTTTAATTTGTAAATAATTTATAAGTTATCTGTTATAATCAATTAAATTATACTTAAAGTGTTAAAAATTTTATACAGCAACAGTATGTAAAATCATATTCAAAAGTTTTTTGTTTCCAAAAGATTGTCTGGATTCTGTTTGAAAGAACATTGACCAGAAAACAAAACAAAAATATGTAGTAAACGTGCAATGTTTTCTAGAAGCGGTTTGCATAATGTGAAGAAGAAAAAGTTACATCTCACTCAACCAACAAAACTTAATGTGAGGTTGTGGTGGAGGAGCCACTCTTTGCCGAGGAGAGTCAATTGATATCGTTTCACTAGAAAATGACACTGCATAAATAGGTCAAATTGTTTTTAAAAATATTAGGTGGCATGTCACACCATAATCAAATTTCTCTGTTAACACTATTTGCGACTGTATTCACGGCTTTCCCTCTAAAAAATATTCAAAGGAAAAACAGGACCCTTATTAACAAGGTAAAAATTCATGTAGCGACCAATTATTTTATAGACATTTTATGTAGGAGCGGATTTACATGGAGGGGTGTGGGACACATGAACCCATACTCCCGTCTCTAGATTTTATATTGAGTTTTCTTTAAAAAATATAAAAATATTTGAGATCCTCTCATGAGATGTAATATTTAATAGAACTATGAAGTGTATTCATTTTTATTTATTATAAATAATGGGTTGTATCACTGACTTATCAAGTGTTACTGAAATGCGNTGAAGAAACATATATATGAATAAAGTGGCATCCAGAAGTCACAAAGTGGAAGTTGGTGCCATTGATTCAGGTTTCCCTTTGAAGGCTTTCATTGGAGCAACTCATTTANACATTAACGAAAAATTATTGTAAGACAGCTAAGAAAATAACTAAAAAATTCTCCCATAAGAATATTTTAATAGATCATATGTTTGTCAATTTTTTAATTTTTACTAAATATATATTCACTTATCGAAATTTTATCTATAACTTAAACTAAGCACGATTAAAAAATATTCATGTAAAAAAATCCGAAAAATCAGACAACCCGAACCAATCCAAATCGATATGTCATAGCAAAATTGAACCAACTCGGTCCATGTACACCCTTAATTATTGTCATAGCAAAATTTTGATGGAGTCAAGCCAAACGATAGTATAATGTATCCATAGTTTTAAAATCCTAGATACGTCACTGATTTTAAGGCGACCCATAACTAGTAGGTTGGGCAGGAGAAAACGACCTGAATATCATCTTTTTCCTATTGTTTGATTGCGTAAGTTGAGAAAGCATAAAATCAGCTCCCTCGATTCCACTATTATAATACTCTCTCTTCCAATTTATATTATTTAATTTGATCGACACAATGTTCAAAAAAAAAATATATTTTTAAAATTTATGGTGGTAAACATATCATAATATATTTGTGTGGCTAAAATACTTTTAAAACATTTGATCGTTATAAATACGTAATAATATTTGTTTGGCTATAAAATTTATTATTACGAAAAAAATAAAAAATTTAAAGTTATATTACTTTAAATATAAAAATATATCATTATTTGTGTATAGTGTCACATACAGGGGCTGATCTACCTTATGAGGTAGGGGTGTCACGCTATCCGCTCGTTTCGCTAAAAGTTTTACTATGTACATAATATCTTTGTGAAGAAACATATATATGAATAAAGTGGCATCCAGAAGTCACAAAGTGGAAGTTGGTGCCATTGATTCAGGTTTCCCTTTGAAGGCTTTCATTGGAGCAACTCATTTAATTTTTCCTTTTTTCTACTTATTAAGATTTCTTTTATTTTCAGTTGAGCCCTAGGGCCTCACCTCTTTTCCTTTTTCGGTTCTTTCCCTCCTTTTCTTCCTTTTGTTACTTGCTAAGTCTCTCTTCTTCATTTTTTTAACTTTCAGTCCTCATTTTGTTTCTATCATTATACCTTACTTTATGAACAATTATTTTCTATCGATAATTTGAATTGATTTTAAATAGCATATAATTTCTTTCTTTTTAATGAAACGATATTAATTTATATATTGAAGTATAATTTGAGCAATATTTAAAAAATTAAATGGCTTGATTGATAGTCGTTTTGAGTCGAATATCATAGGTTGAATGTTGAAGTTTTTTCTTTGAAAATAATTGTTATATAACTCAAAAATTAAGATGAAAAAATAACCAAAGAACAATACAAGTAAATTAATCTAGTCAAACAAAGAATATATAGCATAGTTAAGCTATTCTTTAAGCAAATATTTATATTGAAGACGTTCTTTCATGAAATATTATTTTTGTTTTGTATTTTTTTTAGAATGTGTTTAAATTAATCGTTAAAAATTTGAACTAAAATCGAACTTATTTGCTTTGTGAATGAAAGGCCTATTCAAATTAACCAAAAACTAACTGACCCGACCCATTATTCCTAATATGTCTTTGTAGATACTGACATGTATACTGTATGCATAACATGGTGGCATCCGCAACCTTCAAATCGTGGATCCGCCTCTGGTCACATAAGGTAGAAGTTGGAAGAAGTCGGAGGGAATAGTAATTTATAACTTATGGTTGAGAATTGAGATTTAAGAAATTTAGAACTAGCTAGTTCTTTAGACGGATAAGGGTTTGATTTGCCCTTCTACTATTATAAATAAGCCTTATTTACCCTCCGCTTAATTTTTCTATCAAAAATATCCTTATCGTTATACATTAGGTTCATATTTACCCCTTAAACGTTTAAAAGAGTTACATTTGCCCTTCGTT
>AWOL01S0077081.1:46261-72609 GCA_000715115.1 Nicotiana otophora | reverse complement strand
TATCAAGGTTGTTAAACTTACGGGGTGTAATACGCGAAACCCGCCCCCCCCAACGTGATCGTGAAGGACATTGCATCTCCAAGCTTCGTGAATGCGATCACTCCTCCATGAATGCGAACACTAAACTCTCTTGCCATCAGAAACCCATCTGAAATACACCTAAGTCCATCAAATCAGACTAACCAATCTCAAAACATAACACGGACTTACTCGAGGCCTCAAATCACACAAAACAACATTAAAACCATGAATCGCACATCAATTCAAGCCTAAGGAACTAATCCAACATTCCAAATTTAAAACTTACGCCAAACATGCCTAAACAACTCGGAATGACCTCAACATTTTCAAGCAAGTTACAAATAACACAGTGCACTTATTACAACTCCCAGAACTAAAATCCAAACTTGAAATCATCAAAGTCAACTCTCGGTCAAACCTTCAATTTTTCAACTTTCGCAAACAATTCCCAAATCAACCTACGGACCTCCAAATCCACATACAGATATGCGCCTAAGTCCAAAATCACCATACGAAGCGATTGAAACCATCAAAACTCTATTCCAAAGTCGTCTACACAAAAGTCAAACTCCGGTTAACTCTTACAACCTGAGCTTGTAACCTTGGGACTAAGGGTCCTAATGCACTCCAAAACTTCCTCAAAACCAAACCAACCACTCCATCAAGTCACATAGCCACAAATAAATATATATAAAGCATAAAAAGGGGGAAACATGTGCGAAATACTTAAAGCGACCGGTCGGGTCATTACAAGTATACGGGAGTTATGAGTTTTGTCGTATTTCGTGGCGCAGACCTGGGTTGACATTGAGTATTTGAATGAAGCTTCGACCCTTATCATTTGGGTTTAATTCCTATCACATCATTTGATGTTATTAGGTTGTTCTTATCTAGATTCATGCTGGAATACATATTTAGAGTATTTATTTGGCTTGTCTGAGGTATGACTCTTACCTAGCTTTGCTTAAGGAAATGTTTTCCTATAATTGATATTGTTTTCTATATGCAGAGGTGATGTATATATGACGTGATGAGGGTATATACATATTCCATGTTTATTAATGCTCGGGATAGATTTTAGATTACTCTATGTCTTGTTTGGTTCCGTGTTTTACTTGATTCTATGTGTTATTCAATTAATTGACTACGTTAGCATAACAAATCAGGCTAGATCTAAAGTTAAGGATATTGGTGTCTTATTTTGAATATGATGAACTAATATTGAGATTTATGCTAAATTTGTATCGCATGTAGATACATGTATGTTACGAGCACACATCCATACTTTTTCTTGTGTTGTGCCTTGATTGGGACGTATGTACTATGTGACATATATTCGATCCTTTGTATGACTACTTGAACTTGGTTGTTATATTTGATTTGGCCATAATCATGTTTTATACGTTAAACCCCATCCGCATTTTTGTTGTTATTATATCCTTGTGCTCTTTATTGATGAGTTATGAGGATATGCCTCTTGATGATGATTTGTTATCTTGTATTGTTGTGATTGTAGTATATGCGGACATGTTAGGTAGATTGACTGGGGTGATGGCATAAGGTTTTTGCCTTGAGATTGTGTTTATTATGATTGTGTCAGGGCAGAGCAATACAGTTGGATATTGTGATTGTGTCAGGGAGAAGCTATACAGTTAGATATTGTGATTTTGTCAGGATAGAGGAATACAACTGAATATTGTGATTTTCTCAGGGTGGAGCGATGCGGTTGGCTATTATGATTGTGTTAGGGCAGAGCGATACAGTTGGATATTGTTATTGTGTCAGTGTAGAGTGATATGGATAGATATTGTTATTGTCTCAGAAGGAGTGATAAGGGTGGATATTGTTATTGTGACAAAAATGTGGGCACGAGGTGCCATATGTTTGTGTTTCTATTTGATGATTTGTTGTTAAAAAGACTGGTATCACCTTGATTATGCGAGTGAGTTCTTTATGATTTATCGTGCATTTTACATGTATTTACATGGCATGTAACATGTTAATCTATGCCTCTATTGCTATTTGACGATTTGGTTGTACAGATGGAATTACCTAGGATGAGTTGATATCTCATGTTTGTTACGTTGTTGGTAACATAACAAATTGATGTAAAAAGGAAGTTGTCATCATGTATCGATATATTTGATTTTTGAAAGTTTCACTTGAGCATGTTATTTGGCAATTAATACGGGATCTGATCATGTTGGCCACATTTACTGTTGATATTCTTCATTCGATAATTGTCTTCATGAATTATTTTCTCTATGCTATACATGTTATTTAGCTGCAAAACTTCTGTAAAGTTAGTATCTTTTGACATAAAAACCTCATTACTACTTCTCTGAGGTTAACCAAGATACTCACTGAGTACATGAGACTGGTTGTACTAATACTACACTTCTTCACCTTGCCTGCAGATTCTGGAGCTGAGTAATTTTGGAAGATGAAGCCTTATATTCGAGATGTACCAGCAAACTAGATTCGTGCTACCTTTTTGTTCATGGTAGCTTAAATTTTATTTTTGTTTATGAAATTTTAAAATATATGTAGTATTTATTCCTTTCACCAGCTTTGAATCTAAATCTTAGTGTCCCATGACTTATACTACCAGTGCTTGGGATAGTTGCATTGAAATTTATTGCAGTTTTATTAATATATTGATGATTTTTTATTATAGTTGTAACTTATACTATTTGGCTTACCTATCGCATTGGGTTAGGTGCCATCACGACTTACCTATGACTAGGTTCATATGTTCTATGAGTCATAAGAAAGTGTCTAGTAGAGTCTTTTGGATCAGTATGATGACGTCCATACCTATCTTTGAGAGGCTACAGGGTATCTAGGAAACTTTCCTTATTGTGCGACCTTATTTCAACATGAAGCCTGTGTATTTGATTTCTTCCTATTCACTCGTATATGATATTGTAGACTCGGTATCAACTATGCACCGATGACTTTTGATGTTGCAGATGGACTAAGAGGGTTATGGATGCTTTATCATTGTCTCAATGTGTTATCCAATATTAGATGCAAATTTGTTGGTAGATCTTCAAGTTGTTCATTTATGGGATGAAGCATAATCATGTAGCGGGTTGACGAGCACGACCTCAGTAGGATTGATTGCATTGTCGTTGTGACTATAGTAGGACCATAGAGAGATGTCGGTCAGAGGCTAAGCATGTGGGTTATCTCATACGAGAATATCTGAGGTTGCGTGATTCATATGAGGCTTCTAATAAGAGAAATGCATATACTACGATTTTGGAGGGCTTGAGGAAGTTTTCACGACTGCCACAAGGATGAGTATGCACTTGGTAGAGCCTTTAGAGTGTTTAATGACTGGGTTTACATGAGGTTATGAAGTATTTAGTTGATTAGCAGTACGAGATCAAGGCAGTCATATAGGAAGGGTACTATGGGTTACAAATGATTTGTTTTATGGCTTCGAGCCAAGTGGAGGAGTCTGCTATCGATAATCGGATTGCATGGTCATGTGTTATAACAATTTCTGGTCTAAGGGACATTTGTAAATTAGTTATCACTTGGAAAAGGATGACCTCTAGGGTGATTCAAGCAAGAGATTTGCTAGAGGCATGTTGTACTATAGTTTGTGGGTATATGGAAATCTTGGCATAAATCGAGTTTGATATTTATTGTGGATGTTGAGTGCAAGGAAAAAGTAATTGTTCCACTTCTTCTTTTAGGTATTCATATGCTGATGGAGCACAGGTTGTTCGGCGTGTATCGGTTGTGCATTGGATATTGGAGCGAGGTGAATGACTCTCCAGAAGGTTCATATGAGGTATTTAAGGATTTTCGGATCTGTGTATGGATAGGACTTACGATATTTATTGGGTGGTGGTGCGACTTATGGTACTTCTATATTATTATTGATTTTACATGGCAGCATTACAGAGATGCAAGAAACGGCTTCGGATTCACAGAAGGTCTCTTTAGAGCGAGCATTTCCATTTAAGTTACTTTTGGATTTGGCAATCTGCGTGACTTGGACGATTGGATAGAACCATTTATGATGGCTTTGTTATGTGCTAACAAATTTCGAAAAGTTCATGATGGTTTTGACCATAGTTTGAGGTTGATATCTTATACGAAGATAGGACATCCGCTGCGTGTTGTAATGATCTCCTGATTAGGTTAAGTAGAAGGTTTCTGGTTGTAGGGTGTTTATCCTACCCATGATTCAGAGTTTATTATGGGATGTTTGTATTTTCACAAGTTAGCATGATGGATGCGGAACATCGTGTGGAATCAGGATTGCATGGGCAAGGTTGCAGTTCAGTTCCGAAAGGAAGGCTATGAGTTCTAGACAGTATTGATGATTTCAGATATTTGAGAGAATTGTAACACTACCTTGCATTACATGGGAAGTATCTATGTTGTAGAAGACACATTGTGTATAGAGTTGCGGGTGCTTGACTAGTATTACAGTAATCGCCTGGTTGTTGGCTGGTGAGGCTCAGGTTTTGCTACGTGGCGCAGAATATTTATGCGAGTCTCTTCTGGGATATGATTGTGTATGGGTGATGTGTCAGTCATTGGGTGGTGGAATTGGGATCACATATGGATATTTAGGTATTCTTGAGGTTTACAGATGGTATGTTCTTAGAGGCAGACTATCCCTTGGTTATGGATTGTGATGATATGTTAAGAATTAGTCGATTAATGGTATGTGTTATGGATAGGTTACTGCGGACTTTTGGAAGGTTATTTACCTATTGTAGGATGATTTAAATAGACTAGGGGAATCCATTGGTAGGCCTAGTGGGAATATGTATCTTACATTGGATCAAGTTTGCTCACTCTTGTGCATCAGTTACTCTGGGTGTGTCATCTAGTAGAGAGGATTTTATCCGTGTCATGATTTGATTAACATGTTGCTCTCTTGTTCTACGATGGGCCGTGAGGCTGTGTGGCTATTCACGCATATGATGTGGTTCTGTTCAGGCATGGTGGCAAGATTCGAGTGAGATGGTTCCTGGTGTGTTGAATTATTTATTGTGTCGTGGTTGTGGTTTTCCCATATGTGGTATTTTGTGCTATCCGTTTCTCTATTGTTATGATCATGCATTTCGGTTGTTTGTTGTTAATACTGATATGGTTGTTGATTGTGGGAATAATGGCTCGATGGGTATGCCATGTGGATCGGTATGTTTGGATCGAGCTACGTGTTGCAACGAGGTTATGTTAGGATGAGATTCTTTGTGGTTATTTCATGTGTTTTGCTTATTTCTTGTGAGGTGGATTCATAATATGGTGACATTGGGGTTGCACCTATTGGACTTATCGAATAGTTCTCTCATTTGGTTCTCTTTCCCTCGATGGTTACATTCGAGATGTTGCTTATTTGGTGCATGGATTGCGTCGTATGTGGCTCTAGGTGGCATTTGATGTGACATGTCTGTTGAGCAACTTGTACTGGGTAAGATTAGGTTATTGAACCTAGAATTAGTGCTATCGGATTTAGTTAAGGTAAATATGGAAGGATAATGTCATTAGTCAGCTTAAAATTTGGCAACGGCTCTTATCGGGTGAGAGAGCTCCATGACTTGTTGATTTGGTGGGTGGTTAAGAGTTTCTACATGTTTCTTTTTATCATTTATAGTGTTCTGGAGGTTGGGACAAGGTTCTATTTAATATGAGGTATATTATCGGTACCGACTTTAGTAATGAGCAGTTATTGCGGTTAGAAGTTACTACTATGAGTACGTGAGTTATGTGGTATACCATGCAAATATATATGGTTATGGCTTGATTCAGCTTTTTTAGACTTATACAGTGTATGAATGCGGGAATCGAGTCTTATAAGGAATTCCCGATGTCAGAGATTGGGTTCTATGATATATGGACTAAGGTTGAAGAAACAATCTCCAGTTAGGTTGTGTTGATGGGCTTATATAGATTGAGGTGATGTGGGATCACCCATAAGTATGTGTATGATGAGTTTATACAGTGATTTGATGGCTTTGTAATGACTCTTGGCACGTTCGAGGATGAACGTATGTTTAAGTGGGGGAAAATGTAAAGACCCAACTTGTCGTTTTGAGCATTGGCATTTTGTTCGATAGTTCAAGATCTTGAGTAACACCATATGGTGTATACGACTTGCGTTCATGATTGGTTCTAATTTCGGGAAGTTTGGGAGTGATTCGGAAGAGTAATTCTCAATTTGGAAGCTTTAAGACGAAGAGTTAACCAAGATTTGCCTTTTATATAAACGGTCTTGAATTCATATTTTGATGGTTCCTATAGGTTCAAATAGTGATTTTGGAATTATGCATATGTTTGGATTGGGATTTGGAAGTTCCTAGGTAGATTTGGTTCTCTTTGGGGAATGTTTGAAATTTTACGGTTTTGAAGTTCATAGGTATGATCGGGAGTTGACTTTGATGTTATTGGATTTGGATTGTTGTTCCAAAAGTTGGAATATATTTATTCTGTCATTGGGGATTTGTTTTACATAATTTGGGATTATTTCGAGTTTGCTAGACGTGGTTCGTCATAAGTTTTGAAAATTGGAAAGTTGATTAGTACATTAGGCTTGATTGAGGTGCAATTCATAGTTTTGATGTTATTTTGTGTTATTTGGGGCCTCGAGTAGGGTCGTATTGCATTTTAGTATTTGTTTATTGTCACAACCCAAAACTACCAATCAATCGTGATGGTGCCTAACGCACTTGCTAGGCAAGCCGAACATAACAAACACAAAACATAATAATAGAATTTACAAAAATAATACAAGTCTAAAGCATTCAACATAACATAATAACGCCAATACATGGTAAATCCCCCAGAACTGGTAAATACAGAGTCATGAGCTCTAAAACAGAAATACAAGTCTGAAATACCAAATAACAATATTGTCTGAATGAAAGACAACAATACAAAATAACAAGAGGCGCCAAAAATGTTGCCGAAATACAACTCTACCCCGTCTCTACAAGATAACTCAGCAAACAAGTATCAGCTACTGGTGGCTCGGTGCAACAACTAGATCTGCACAATTAAGTGCAGAGTTTAGTATGAGTACAACTGACCCCTTGTACTCAACAAGTATCATAACTAACCTTGATGAGGTAATAGAAGTAAGAATTATAAATGATACTTGCTAATCACCTATACAGTTCATAAATCCAACAGGTACAGAACAATAATGATCAAGTCTTGAATCACAGAAAGAACCACCTTGCTGCACACAATTACTTAACGTACTTTGCTCAGTTAATGATCCATCATATAAATGAGATATGCAAATAAATCAGGTAAAGAACCAAGGAAATTGCAAGTAAATATGAAATACAATAACCAAATCAAACTCTTGCCAGCTTTACCTCAGAACTTCCATAACCGTACCAAATCACTGATCAATTTCCTCAAACAGCGTGTACACCATCAAGAAGGAACGTGAGAGTGTGACCCTAAGGGATGGATCCATATCCACACACTACACAGACAACTCACATGATGCATAGATAACTCACGTGCTAATAACATCAACTGCACGGACAACTCACGTACTGCGCAGAAAACTCACGTGACAATAATATCAATATCTCGAATCGGCATGGACAACTCACGTGCTACACGAACGACTCGCGTACCAATATCACAAACCGCCTGGCATGGTCATAGGCTCAATATTACAATCTGCCAGGCGTGGTCACAAGTTCAATATCACAATCCGTCGGGCATAGTCACAATCTACCAGTCCAATCCATATCACATGGAAAATAGGTATACAAGAATACATGTACATGTCAATGAACATCAAATTTTATACTCCTAGACTGGTATAAGTGATATGCTAAGGTGTATGCATGTGAAAAGTCTACTATCGTAGCTCAATCAAGCAATTACATCACGAAAGTAACAATTTATCAGATTTAATCAGGAGGTTAACCTCTATGTAACCTCAAACATTGTACAAATAGCTCACAAAATGTGTACAGATAAGAGAAACATCACAACATTAAGCTTAGGAATAAACTCAAGCTATATCATAGTTTAAGCGCTACTCGAGCATGAACAAATACCCCGCTGCAAGCACATGGGCTCAACCCCACACATGTGCGCCACCCATAGCACGTAGCTATCACAAATAATTCAGGCAACTACTACCTCAACCAAGTTTAGGTAAGATACTTACCTCAAGCAAGACAAATCAATCTACTAATAAGCCTGTCCCACGTGAATCAACCTCCAGATGGCTCGAATCTAGCCAAAATTACTTGATATCATCAATAAAACCCATAGGCAATGATTTAACCAAAATAAAAAGTCAACCCTGGACCCGCACTACGGATCCCAACTAAACTCTCAAAGTTTGAACACCCATTCCGATACGAGTCCAAAATATGTGTTTCATCCAATCCCAACCTCAAATCGACCATCAAATCATCAATTTATACTTTATAAAGTTTTTACTAAAATTTCCAATTTCTTCACTTAAATTCACTAATTAAATGCTATGATCAAGGTTGGAATCATAAAATTTGAATAGATCCAAGTAAACAATACTTACCCCAAAACAAATCATGAAACTCCCCTCCAACATCGCCCAAATCCGAGCTCTACAACTCAAAATGTTTTAAAAAATCTAAAACCCTCAAAAATAGAGTAATTATGGTCTACCGTGGTATACCCTCCGCGATTGTGAAGCACACTCAAACACTACCTCCGAGTAAACTCTACGCGAACGTGAGTCCATGGTCGCGAATGCGATGTACAACACTCCTAAGCCTACACGAACACAGTCCTCCTCCCACGACCGCGAAGGCTAAAAGCCTGACGCCCCCAACTAGCCTCCCCTTTTATGCAAAAGTGACCCCTCAATACGATCACGAAGGACACTGCCTCCCCAAACTTCGTGAACGCGATCGATCCTTTACTAACGTGAAGAAACAACTCACCTGCCATCCGAAATTCTCTCAACGAACGTGACTGCCCTGTCCCAATCACGAAGAAGGAGACCAGAACTAAGAATTAAGTGTTCCAAAACTTGGAGAATGACATGCCTCGACCTCGGGGAGCGCGATCGGCGCTCAGTAGACTTACCTCGATCGAGCAAGCCTGCACAATGTCGTCTACCCAACTCACTGATGAATAAAGAGAAGAATACATTTCATTAATTAGACAGTAAGAGGTCATGTGAATAAAAACAATTCATTTCCATTAGTTACGTCATTAACAAGTCTCCAAACAGTACACTATACAATCATAGTTAAAGTGGAATAGATGATACGATTACAACAATTTTAGTTTAACCTTCCCAAAACAAGATACAACCCACACTATATCTATGGAGCCTCTAATAGAAACAAAAGAGTGCTACGATAGTGGCGACAATAAGGCCCCGACTATACCTCAAAACGCTATGTTCAACGGACAAGAGATAGAGGACCCCAAAATGAAGTGAGGCTCACCACGTCGGCTGAGGAGGGGGTGTGCTACTATCACTAATCAATAGCACCTGCTATGGAACCACATGTATCTATTAAAGATGCATCGCCTCCGACAAAAGACAAGTTAGTACATATGGAATAGTACTAGTATGTGAAACTAAATACCCTCTCAATAGAACGAGTAACAGTAAAAGGAGAAGAAAACATGAAATCAATAAAAGACTCAAACAATATCAAGGTGTCAAGTTAGGGAAAGGTAAATTTCAAGTAAGTTGCAGTATTTTCAGTTAGGAGATCCTTAGCACGGATACACCTCAGTGTTTTTAGCAAGGAGTCCGATCTCAGCCCGATCGGCTAAGCTGTCTCACCACAATGCCGTGTGGTTCGATGTCACGTCACATCTCGCTAGCAATAATCTCATCCCATTCAAGGGGAAACATCTCAACACATCATTCTCATCCCATATAAGGGGAAACAACCTCATCACATTAACACATAGATTTACCCTCAATCACTCATACACCGGCACGTGTAGTTTCGGGGTTAGGTTACTTTGACCTACCCTTCCTCAGTGACTAAACGATACTCCCAAAGCATTTATTTTTAAAAGGATTCACAACTCATTTCAACATCTTGTTCTCGCCTATTTCATTCATTGGTATTAATGGCCCCAAATGTAATATCATTGTTGGCACATTGGCCGTATTTCATATTCTATATTTACTGTTTCACTTTCAAACATCATCACGGATCGTCAACAACAAACATTTCTATTCAAGACTTTAAGTACACATTTGAGCAATTAAGGGTTTTAGGCACATGTGATTTCTTATATAATTCGACATGATATCTATCATTAGAATCACATTTTCATGTAATAACGTATTAACACACAACCCATACTTAAATCACCTTCTCAGATAGTAACTAAACAAGAATATTTGGAATACATATTGAACACATATATCTTTTGAGACAAGGGTTATTCGGAATAATCAATTTATAATGAGCAACATGGGACTTACAAGGACATTGTGGGGTTCAATTCTAAAAGAGGAGTTTAGCCAACATACCTCGCTTTGAGATTTCCTTAATTCACTATACAGTTCCGGAAATCCTAGAAACTTTGATCTATTTAGAGATATGGAAAGAGTGAACACAAATTAGGAAGTTGTTCATGTTTTCAGCTCATTTGAGCATTTTTATCAAGTACTAGGTGGGCATTATGATTTCTAGCTTCTCCTATGGAGGATTTCCTTCACCCTACAACCCAAAGTCTACCCATTTGAGTTCAACTACCTTCCCACAACTCATAATTGTACATACATGCATAGATACACCCTCGCACCCGAGACTCATACCCCTCACTAACCATTTTCTACCCCAAATTCGAAATTGAGACTAGGACATGGAACCTTACCTTCTGCAGCCTCATAATGGTCCAAAACTTTGCTCTCTGCGTCAAATCTGCGGTCTGCAGATCAGTTCTGCGATCGCAGAATGGACTGCAGAAACACCCTGCACTGCCAAAATCTTTATTCAACTCCCCAATGCACTTTTCAATCCAACGAAAAATCTCTACAATCACCAATGTATCAATCTACCTCGACACCACGAAACCCCAGGTTTTAGGTAAACTTTTACAGGGCCTTACAAAGAAATGGTCTAAAACCCATCTGAAACACACCTGAGGCCCTAGGGTCCCCATCAGTTCATACTAGCCAATACCAAACATAACACATACCTACTCGAGGCCTCAAATCACAACAAACAATATCAAAATCATGAATCACACCTCAATTCAAGCCTAAAGAACTAATCCAAATTTCCAAATTCAAAACTCACACCGAACAAGCCTAAACAACTCGGAATGACCTCAAATTTTGCAGGCAAGTTCCAAATATCATAATACACCTATTCCAACTCCCAAAAAAAATTCCGAACCTGATATCATCAAAGTTAACTCTCGGTCAAACCTATCAACTTTCTAATCCTTCAACTTTACAACTTACGCCAAAAATTACCAAATCAACCTACGGACCTCCAAATCCACATCCAAACATATGCCTATGTCCAAAATCACCATACAAAACTATTAGAACTATAAAAAAACTCCATTCCAGAGTTGTCTACATAAAAGTCAAACTTCGGTCAACTATTACAACTTAAGCTTCCAACCGGCGAGTCACATAATCATAAACACACATATGTAAAGCATAAAATAGGGCTAAAATACTCAAAATAGCCGTCTGGGTCATTACATTCATGTGTTTGGATGGGGTCCCGGGGCCTCAGGTGTTTTTCGAATGAGTTTCAGACCATTTCTCTCATATTTGGAATTGTTGGTTTTCTGGTGTTGGTGCCTTCATCACGATTGTGGAAGGAGTCAAGTTATCGCGGATAGTGTTTTAATGGCTGGTGTTTTTTCTTGTCATTTGAGTAGTGGTGGTTTCAATCACGTACACTTGAGGAGCTGAAACTACGCGTTCACAGAGCTTTGTGTAAGGATGGAAGACGACATGTGGTTTAACTTTGGGTGCTGGTGAAGCGTGATTGTAGGTTAGGTGACGCGTTCGCATGGGGTCATCTGGTTGCTATTGAGGTTTTTTCTTCGCGATCGTGCATTTGTCCCACGATCATGAAGGGTATCGCTGGGCAGAAAGTTTAAGCTCTTATTTTTGGACATTGAGCTTATTTTTTTATATTTTGAGATTGGGAGCTCTGATTGAAGCAATTTTCACTACTTGAATTTGGGTAAGTGTTCTTGATTCGGTTTTAATTATTATTCATTATTCTATCTTTGATTTTTGTATTTGATTGGTGACCTTTTTTTCAAATCCACTAGGCATTATGCCTAGGGTTAAATTCTATAGATATAGAATAAAAGAGTGCATCAATGGAAGGGGACATGTACCTTACCTCCAATCCTATGGTGGACTTCCAATTGATTGCACAAACATGACAATCAATTGAATCCTGTAGACTACGTGAAGTTAGACTTATAAATTGATACCATGTGCCTATTCCTTTTTAATAGGCATTTGGACCCCAAAAACAAAAGATGAAACCTAGGTCAGATATGTAGTAAGAATGGAAGGACTCCTTCCATATAAAATAGATCCTACACCTAACAACTGAGCAATCCTTCCCTAAATACCATGACAAAAACCTAACATACAAACATACATGGGGAAAGTTTCTATAGCACAAGAGGCCTATGTTCATCATAGCTTTAGCAAGAAAAGTTAAAGTGAAGATACGCATGTAGGCATTCAAAAAGGAGGTGGAGACAAGCTGACTGTGAGGTAATGATATTGATAGAGAAGATAAAGCACTGGAGGTGTGTATGTGGATGAGTGTGTTGTATCCTCTGAATTGACCAGTAGTGAGGCTCAATGTTGTGTCCATATAGAGCTGGATCCAATTTACTGGAGAAGACAGTCTGAGCTACTGCTGAATGAGCCCGGTATACCTACAAAATTCAACAAATAGGTTAGAAGTAGGAGTTCCCTTTTGACCTTCTCTAGGGGAGAAAGACAAGGTGTTAAGCTTACTAATATGTGGTTCTACAAACTGTGTAAATCTTATGCAACTTGTGTACTATGTTGTCCTCTTTCTTGTGGATGTAAGTGTGACGTTCTGCTCTTAGGTTCTTGTGGGTTCTGAAAGATGAGGTAAGAGGTGAGCTAAAACTTGGGAAAAAATCCATGGAGTCATTTTCTATATACCGATAAAAGAAAGTGCATAGAGATGCAGTTATGATCCTCTTATTTTGTTCAAACTGCATTACATTAGAAGAATTTAATCAAATATGACAACCAAATTATGACATGCTTGTGACCTTTGATATACCTCAGCAGATTGAGCATTAAGATTGCTGCTACCAGACATCGAGGATAGATCAAATAGTTGAGCATGTCATAAGAAGTGTTACCTGGAAAAAAGAAAAAAGAGTTAGATAAACTGAGAATCTTTCTGTCCTCTATCCTTAATGTATGGGTATGCAACTCTACGCCCAGGTTCTTGTGGGTTCTGAGAGTTGATGTGGGATATGATTTGTAAGTTCGGAAAGAGGACTGAATTTCTTGAGAGTGTGGATAGTTATTAATGTGATTGTAAAAGTGTTGAGATAAAATATGACTATGGGAAAGGGTTGATGAGAGTGTGTTGGTATTAGGGTGCTGTGATGTTAGTTGTGGGTGTAGTAACTTCCGCTGCTTGTATTGAGTGTTGGCTGATTGTAAGAGCTCCATAGGGCACCACTTTTTATAGCATTGAATAGCCTCCAACAGACTTAGCACCCAAGATGCAAATACCACACCTTGGAGGTCTATCAATGCTATGAGTGTGTCCATTGTATCTCCATATAAGAACAAACAGGTTAGTAAATACCAAACTACCATGTCTTTCTCCTAAACGACTTGGATATGGTATTTCCCCATCTGTATTGTCACGCCCCGACCTCGGGGAGGTGCGACCAGTGCTCAACCGAGATATCCCGGTCAAGCAAGCCTACTGACACCTTCTACCGAACCTTACCCATGAACAATATCCGAATTAGTAACAAGAGATGAACATGAAAAGAGTAAAGTGTACTACATTCTTTTTCCATTACCCATAGGAGCTTCATTTATAATTTTCAAAATATTACATGTTCATAGCTACAAGAGAAAAATATGTTTGCCAAACACCAGCACTTCTAATTTGTTTCCCAACATCGAACACCACCCGCAACATGTCCATAGAGCCTCTAACTATAACAGAAGAGTAATATGGAAGTGTCGGTGACAGCCGGCTATACCTCAAAACACTATGTACAATGTCAAGTGACATAAGACCCGGAACATAATAGGGCTCATCAAAACCTGCTGAGTAGAGGGTAACTACTAACGAGGATCAAAGCTACCTGATGACGAACCACTTGCATCCATTAAAGATGCAGTGCCCCTGGCAGAAGGGATGTTAGAACATATGGAATAGTACTAGTATCTAAGGCTAAGCACCCTCTCAAAGAATTGAGTAACAGTACTAGGAGAAACAACATAAGATCAATGAGAGCCTCAAACAATATAAAAGCATCAAGTTTAGAAGAAGTTAACCGTTTCCAAGTAAATGTCATTATTTTTAAGTTGGAAGATCTTTAGCAGTGATATACCACAGTGTTTTAGCACGGAGTCTGATCACGGACCGATCGGCTAAGCCTTCTTACCTAAATACATCCAATTACAATACCACCGTAGTTTTAGCATGCAGAGCAATCTCAGCCCGATCGGCTAAGCGATCTCACCCCAAGAAATCCCATCACAACACCACCATGTGCGTAGCATGGCATCTGATCTCGACCCGATCGTCTAGGTCATCTCCCCACATGTGTTGTGTGAGTCAATATCCAATCCATGGTTAGCAATAATCTCATCCCAATCACGGGGAACAATCTCAACACATCAAGCTCATCCCATTTATGGGGAACTATATCAACAAATCAGTACGGGGATTTACCCCTTCATCACACCTACACAGGCGCATGTAGTTGCGGGGTTAGGTTGTTTCAACCTACCCTTCCTCGGTGACTAACGATATTACCAAAAACATTTTTGTTTTGCATACAAAGGAAACATAAGTACAAATATATTCACCTCATAACCTTTCACACCATATATAGCTTTATTAGTACTTTCAACCACTCACAACATCATTATGTTATTGGCTCTCTTGGCCATACATATGATTCATCATTCATGGCACGAGGGTCGTGTCTCATATTTCACACTTTCATTTCTTTACTTTCAAGGATCATCATCATAAACATCAATATATAGAATATTATGGAAATCATAACTCTATGTTCATTAGTAATCAAGACTTTAAACACAATGAATTTCATTCCACAGGAATGGAGCAAAATGATTGGCAATCAAAGCATAAGTTTTAAAAAATCATACACAAGTGATGCACCATTTATTCTTGACATACTTTTTTTCCAAAAGGGCAATACACAATTACAACTCATGAATGTAAGAACTCAAAACACATTGGAAATAGTTACAAAGCATAGCATGGTGATTTACGATTGAAACAGGGGTTCAAATCTTAGGCATTAATTAAAACAATCACATTTGAACATGACTTGAGTACATAAGCTTTTAGGAAAATCTATTTTCGGAGTCAATTTGGAATTGTTAAATCAAGGCTCATTTCATAATCTTTCACATATCATTTCATTTTATTGGCACTATTGGCCGTAAGTATAACTTTTATTCTTGGAACGATGGCGATATTTTAGATCTCATGTTCCCTTCTTTCACATTCAAGCATCCTCATAGATTATCGACAATAAGAGCATTTGAGACAAAGACTTTAAATATGGATATGAGCAATATGGGTCTTAAGCACATTAAATTTCTTTTGCAAGTTAAACATAATAGACTTCCATTTTAAACATGAATTGAAGTCATAACATTTTCATACACAAACCATACTTGAACACATTCTCAAAGAGATCATAATAAGATAGGGGCAATTGGTACACGTTTTGAGTATATGCATCTTTCAACACAATGCTTACTTGGGATAATCAAAGTTATTAGGAACAACTTCGGAACATGGGAACTAGGAACCTAGGTCAACAATAATTGAAACATACGGGAATATCATGGAGTTCGATTCTAAGAGAGAAGTTTACCCAACACACCTTCCTTGAGCTTTCCTTAGATTACTATAACATTCCAACACCTTTAGCAATATCAATATGGATAAATGATTGATTAATGAGTGGCTTCCGCGATTCTTGAAGATTGGGGCAGGAGTGGAATATTAGATATGCTAGGTCTTCTCCCCCTCTCTCTCTAAGATACTCGCACTTCTCTCTAAAACATCAGATTATTACCTTCAAAATGAGCCCCAAAGGCTTTTAATCAAAATGGGATCGGGTTATAAAAATAGAGAAATGGACCCTCCGAGCTCACTCTGTGGTCGCAGAGGGGATCACAGAACAGATATGTGGTCCGCATAATGGGCCGCAAAATCGACCTCCAAAAATTAGGCTGCCCCGAACAAGTTTGCGTTTGTGGTCTGTGGACCAGTTACGCGACTGCAAAAAGGACCGCATAATCACCCAATGAAATGCTTCATGCTAAATCTGTGATGGAAGTGCGGACCACATAACGATTATGCGGTCGCATAATGGACCGTAAAATGACCTTCGAAATCCAATAATTGTTTTGCTCAACTCGGCGATGGTTATGCGGGCACAATGGATCTGCGGTCACGAATGTGACTGCATAATTACCTTCTTTTGCCAAATTCCACCAACTCTTTGATGCATCCTATCACCCAAAATTTCTGCACTGCGGCCTCCGAGCACATTAGCCTACCTCGGCACCGCAAAACTTTAAATTCCTGGAAAAAAATTATAGGGCCTTACATGTATAGTTCCCCTGCTACTACAGTTGTTGTGAATGTTGATTCTATTTCTGAAATTTCTTGGCAGAAGTTATTGCATATGCATTGCACTTGTAATGGCCTTAGAATCTGAGGCCCATTTCCTACTCATACTACTGTGATGATGTTTCATGATGTAAACTTGGACAATTAGGAGTGCTCCAATTAATTCTGTTGTTTCAGCCATAACCATGAGAAGATGTGGAAGCCAGACGTGGTGGTGAGATGATTTTGTGGGTCTTTTGTGTCTGAAAGCAGGGGTGTCAAGGAAGTCCTGCTGGAATTGGCCCCTGATATGAGGAGACAGACTAGAAATGTTGGGGAAGTATGAAAATGCATTGGGATCATGGCTGAGTTTAGATAGTGAATCAGCAGGATAGTTGGCCTCTCTGTACACATGGGAATATTGGATCTCCTCACACTGAAAACAAAGGGTTCTCAGCTTCTGCAGGTTCATCTTGATGGTCCAGGGGGTCAGTGTTACTTGTTAACCAACTGATCAATAGAGTAGAGTCAGCCTCCAGATGGACTCTATTATACCCATTGACAATGCACCACTAGATGCCCATGAGAGCTGCTTCTATTTCTGCTAAGTTGTTAGTACCCTCCCCTAAGGGGGATGTAATTGCCTGAATGAATTCATCCAACTGATGTCTGATAATAGCACCACCACCTATCCTTTCAGGGTTAGTCAAAGCATTCCCATCACTGTTGACTTTCACAAAACTAGTTGTAGGTCTAGTCCATTTAACTTGTTGGGCAGTAGTGTGATGTTTGATATCCTCAATGATAGAGTGTAGATTCAACCATCTATAAGTCCAATTAATAGTAGGGTAATTGGTATGCAAAAGTAGATGGACATCATAGTTGTTGAAGAAACTTACTCTGGCTATTTAAGAACCCGTTGAGCCATAATTTGCACTACATCTGTTTTTTCACAGGTTCCAGGATATGATGATGGGGAGCGTGGAAAGAACCAACTTGTACACCTCATTGTTTCTCTTATGTAACCACCAATTCATCAAAATCAACCTGAGTGGCATATTATTTGTTCTAATTCCAGCTGGACCTCCATATTCTTTCCGCACAGTTTTAGCAAGGTTTTCTTGACTGAAGATGTTCTCTATTGTTTCAGATACAGGTCTAGTACAACATACCCACCTTGTGACAGTAGGATTTCCAAAGGAAACTATCCTGTCATCAGTGGGTAAGTTGTTTTGAGAGCTCTCTAAAGGAAAAAAGACCATTTAAAGGGGATCTTTTTGTGCCATGTTATTTTGTAGGTAAAATTGGGCTGCTTCTTTATTCTTATCACTTCCCACGCAGAGGCACATGTAAATTTTCTTAACTCTGTGGATGTCTATATAGGTTGATTCTGGGATTGTGGCATGTAATAGATGGGGATTTTCATGATATCATAAATCTTATGATTCGGGGCAACTTTATTCAATTCCTGTAAATTCCATTGACCATTTTCCCAAAATTGAGCAACTGTAATTTTCCCAGGTCTGCCTCCTTCATTTCTATAGCTAGCAAATGCACCTGTGCCCATCCAATTATCCCATCAGAAGCTGCAACAGCTATAGTACAATCTCCAGTGAATGTGTTTCTCAACCTCCTTTTTGTTGACCATCATTTTCTTCTAGGCTTGTGACTGTCTAGTATTCCATTTCTTGGATATTAGGTTTGATCTTTGACAGTATTTAGCTCTAAGAAAATTTTTTCATCATGACTTCTTAGTTCTAAATAACCATCATTGTTTGTATTCCATAGATTGACAAACATATTCCATTGTTTTGAAGTTTATCCCACCTTCACTCACTGGAAAAGATAGATTTTGCCATGAGGAATGGTGATACTTAGCTTTGTCATTCCCCATTCCCCAGAAAAATATAGCATCAAATTTTTGTATTTGTTTTAGGATATATTTAGGAGGGGAAAGAGCTGATAGAAGATGTATGGGTATTGACTGTAACACATACATGATCAAAGTAGCTTTGCCTCATTAGGATAGAATCATGTTATGCCAGCCTTTGAGTTTGTTAATTACTTTAGTCAAAATGAAGTTGAAGTGTACAATTCTTTTCTTTCCTGTATAGAATGGGCATCCCAGGTATGTGAGAGGAGATTCTTTCATATTTAATCCAGATACTTGTTGTATTCTTATCACTGCAGTGCTAAAGGTCGAAGGAGAAGTCATGAAATGACTCTTATGTCTATTTATTTCCTCGCTTCAAGTGTATTCATAGATACTGATAATTTCCATGATTTTCTGTAAGGATGTTCTGCCCCAAGAAGTAAAGATGATAATGTCATCACCATTGAAGCCATTGAAAAACTGATCATGGGTTAAGTTGTTGAGCATTCTAGACAGTAACTCAGCTCCAATTATAAACAAGGATGGGATAATGGATCTCCTTGTTTCAGGCCCTTGGTTGAGTTCAAAAATCCACATCTAGTACCATTTATAATGATAGAATACCAGTTATTGGACATAGTTCTCCAAATCATGTCAATAATCATCTCATTGAAGTTCATTCATCTTAGCATTATGCAAGTAAATCCCCAGGAAACTCTATCATAAGCTTTAGCCATGTCAAACTTGATGATCATATTTGATCCAATGCTAGGTTGTTTAATTCCATGAATAATTTCCTGTGCCAACATTATATTTTCTGAAATGCTTCCACCTTTGACAAAGCCAGCCTGGTTAGCCGAAATTATTCTAAGAAGGACAGGTGCCAATCTAGAGCCTATAACATTGGAGATGATTTTGTTGATGAAATTGCTGAGGCTAGTTGGCCTAAACTCTGTTAGTGACTTGGGAAATTCCAACTTAGGCAAAAGGACTAGACAAGCACTAGTCATATATTTTGGTATAGTAGCACCGCCAAAGAAAGCCAAGACCACATTCAGCAAATCCGACTTAATGATGTTCCAGCACAATTGAAAATATTTTCCATTAATACCATCAGGACCAATAGCACTATTAGAATTCATGAAAAATACAACTTCTTTAAGTTATGCCATGGTGGGATCCTTAGATAGTAGACTCATTATCCTCCTCTGTAATCATGGATGGAATATTGGACAATAGATCTTCTCTGATGACCCATTCTGTTTTTGTGAAGAGATCTTGAAAGTAGCTGCAGGCTGTTTCGCCAATAGATTCATCACCATGAACCCATTTCTTTTCATCATCCTTGAGTTTATGAATGAACAATTTTCTTCTTCTACCTCTGATCAGGCTGTGAGAGTATCTTGAGTTAGCGTTCCCTTCTTTGAACCATTGCAACTATTTTTTCTAATTCAAGATGGATTCTTCTAGTTTCATGTATCTCACATACTGAGCCTAGAGCTTATGGAATGCCACTCTATCATTACCATCATTTGCTTGAGCCCAAGTCATCTCAGCTTACTTTAGCTTTTTTTCATATTCTTTTGCCTTTTGAAAGATATCCCCACACTATTGTCTGGACAATATACTTGAGGCATTATAAAGTTCATTAAGTTTCTGGTGAATGATCCACATATCATTAATTGCCATTAATGTCTTTATTTTAGATTTCCTATACAAGTGGGATAAAGCTCTCATTCTCAACCCATCAATTGAGGAATTTGAAGTATCTTTGCATGTGACTTGTCGCACATTCATCTCCATAACTAAAGGATTATGATATAAACCTGCTGAGGAGAGATGAGTGATAGTTGTAGCAGGGTAGGTGTAAGGCGCCGTAAAATTTTTCCTAAAACCCGGGGTTTTGTGGTGCCGAAGTAGGTTTATACGCTGACGATTGTAGAGATCAGTTTGGACTTTTTGGGTCGAACAGTGCGTTGAGGAGTTGATGAAACTTTTTTGAAATGCAGGGCCTTTCTGCGGCCCATTCTATGGTTGCAAATTAGATATGCAGACCACATATCTTCCGCAGACTGAGGCAGAAATCTAGGCAAATGTTTGGACCATTATGTGCTCCATTATGCGCTTTCATCATCATAAATTTCTGGGCCGCATAACCCATTGCAGACCCATCACAAAACAATTCCGGAGGACAGTTTGGTGGCATATTATGCGACCGCAAAATAAGTCTGCGGACCACAGACCGGTCGCAGAGTAAAGCAGGGGTTCCTAGTTCCGGAGTGCCATTATGCGGTCTATTTTGCGGACCGCAAAAGCACTATGCAGTCACATATGTGACCGCAGATCTGCATCGGGACTTCATTTTTCTAACTTTTTAACCCGACCCTATCTCTATAATTAGACGTAAGGGGCCATTTCTAAAAGGGATATCTGGTATTTTTAGAGTGAGGGAGTGCCCTAGAGTGAGAGGTGAAATCCCTAAGCTAATTGTTCCTCAAAAATCTTGTCCAAGCTTTGAAATTCACCAAGAAAGCTCACAAGGCCTTCAACCAAGAGGTAAGATTCTAGCCCTAACCCTCAATTACGAAATTTTGTTTGGGAATAGGTGATGGGGAGGAAGGTTTTGAGGATGAGGGTTGTTGTTTATGCATGCATGTACATTCATGAGTTGTGGGAAGGTAGTTGAACTAAAATGGGTAGATTTTGGATTATGGGGTTAAGGAAATCCTCCATAGGAGATGCTAGTAACAATAATGCCTACCTAGTATTTGATAAAATGCTCACATGAGCTGGAAACATGAACTCCTTCCTAATTTATGTTCAATTTTTCTATATCTCTAAATAGATCAAAGTTGCTAAGATTCTGGATCTGTGTAGTGAATGAAGGAAAGCTTAAATCAAGGTATGTTGGTTAAACTCTTCTATTAGAATTGAACACCACGATATCCTTGTTAGTTCCGTGTTACTCATTATAAATTGATTATTTCTAATAAGCTTTGTGTCCAAAAGATATATGCTCAATATGTGGTCTAAATGTTTTTGTTATGTTATGTGCTATTTGAAAATATGTTTGAAGCATGGGTTGCATATCTAAATGTTATAACTTCTAAGTCGTAATCCAAATGAAAGCTATTATGCCAAATTGTGTAAGAAATCTCAATATGCTTAACATTCTTATTTACTCACATGTGGACTTAAAGTCTTGAATAGAAATGCTTTGTTGTTGATGATTCATGATGATGTTTGAAAGTGAAAGAAGCGAGTATGAGATATAGAAATGTGGCCATCGTGCCAAGAATGAGAATTACATTTGTGGCCAATAATGCCAATGAAATGAAAGAATGTGTGAAAGATTATGAGATGAGTTTTGACTCCTTTATAAAATAATGTTATTAATGTCATATGATCACCCATGGCTAGTACAAGTAAGTGATAGTATGAACATGAACTCTGGCCGCTTGCCAAAATGAGAATCATGAGGCATTGTATGTTTCAATGGTTTCAACTGTAGTTGTATGCTTCTGAAATAATGAATGTAAATGACTTCGATGTTAGGTCACTGAGAATCATGAACTTAGCCAGTGACCTCAAGAGGACAAGGAGGTATAATGAGGTGGAAAAGAGACGTCCTATGCTAAATGATGATGAACCTTATGAAAAGAAACTAGGTCCATGCACCATTGAAATCTACTTAGTGATTTTCCATGCATGTGTTAATATAATAAACTGTGTTTCTCCATGATGAGTATGAACATGAGGTATCCCAATAATTCGGGAACTTACCACCTTAACGGTAATGTTAATCAAGTCGCTTGAGTGTAAATATGGTCGTGTGCATGGTGGTATAATATGTGAATCCTATGGACGGTCTATGAAACGCACATGTGTATAATATGAATGAATCCTATAGACGGTCTATGAAACGCATAAGTGTATAATATGAATGAATCCCTATGGATGGTCTATAAAACGCATAGATGTGTAATATGAATGAAACCCTGTGGATAGTCTATGAAACGTATAGGTGTATAACATAATATGTGAACCCTATTAACGGTCTGGTAAGACGCATAGGCAACACGAACAATAGGTGTCACTTCCATTGCCCTTGTTTGTACATGTTGGTACCTTTAATATATATTTTGTATTCCACGCATAGTTCACAGGGCACGCTTGATCCTCAAAGAAGTTCAGAATGATGTAGGTATAATAAGACTTGTCATGTGTTGCTATGGGTCATTTCGTAGTTTCTTGACGTAATTTATTTTCCTCTTACTTGAGTTACCGTATTTACATGTGTTGTTCTATTTGCCTTACATACGAGTATTATTCCACATGTACTCCCATCCTTTTTTTCGGGGGCGCTGCATCTTTCAATGGATGTGGGTAGTTCCATAGCAGGCGGCATCGATCAGTGATAGCAGTACATTCTCCTCTCAGCTAACTTGGTGAGCCCCACTTCATATCGGGTCATGTATCTTTTGTTTCTCATGTATTGTGTTTTGAGGTATAGCCGGGATCTTGTTGCCGGTACTATCCTAGTACTCTTTTGTACCCGTTAGAAGCTCCGTAGACGTGGTGTGGATTGTACGTTGGTAGTGGGAAGGTCAAACTAAAGATGTTGTACTTGTATCACATGTTCTACTTCTAAACTATGGATGTGTAATATAATATTTTGGGGACTTATAAATGAAGTAGCTAATAGTAATGGATTGGTATTATATACATGATCACCTTATTATCTAATTAATAAAAATATATCTTCTCGTTATATATGGGCGAGTTGGGTAGAAGGCATTGTAAAGGCTTGCTTGACCGGAGTATACTGGTTGAGCGTTGGTCGCGCTCCGTGAGGTCGGGGCGTGATAGTAGGAGATCAATCACTTATCAGTGACCGGACCTCTATCTAGTCTCCTCCACACTATTGAGCATTGACCCCTTCCATTTGACCAGGTGTATCTGCTGCCATAATAACCTAGATCCACTAGACCACAATCTTATACCATACTTAGAAATTCCAAGCTTTTGTTCATCTGATAGGGAAGGCCCCTAATATTTTCTTCTATAGATGTTATCACATTGAAGTCATTAATGACACGCCACGGAATTGTGCATGTCATGGATTTCTGTCTTAGTACCACCAAAGTGGTGGTCTTCTTAGTTCTATTTAACATTTAGCATAAATTATAGTGATATGAAATGGCTCCCCTACTTCAGTATGTTGTAGTTCCATGGTCAACTGTTGTTCATCCTGATCAATAACAGTACCAGTGAAGTCTTAATTCCGAAAGACCCAAATTTTATTGTTGACATTAGAAGCAGAATTTTACATGGACAACTGGATTTTATAATGGTTGACATGGGTGTTGTCAAGAAACCGTTCCAGGGCGTAATAAAGAATAATTTATGAAGTTGTTTCAAGGTTATGAGTCTTTCAATGGCCCAAAAGTTTATGATACCTCTTGCATTTCATGTGATTGTGCTAATCATAAAAACTGTTTGGGAGTTGTTGTTTCTGTTGTTACTTTAGATAGTAAGGGGTGTTACCTCTAGGTGACAAGCAATAAGATTCAACTACAGTTTCCATATCAGTAACACCATTAATAGTATTAGGAAGTTGATTGCAAGTGTCATCTCCCTCCAAATCATCATTGTGCTCATCATCTGCCTCATCACCAAAGTTCCCTTCATCTTCAGACTGTATGTGGTGGTATTCATTTTCCTCAATTCCAATAGGTGGGAGTATAACCTCAGTCTCTGGGCCTACAATGTTTGCTTCTTTGATTGTGTTAGCTTCAGTATGTGTAGGTGAAAGTGTAGCTATTGTTAGAGTTCAAACTTCTGCTGGAGGAAATGAAGATGCAGCAAGTGATACTTCCTCAACATGAGATGTGGGTGTAGATTGTGCCCTAGTTCTTGCTTCCTTCATCATAGGGTTGTCATCTAGTGGGATCTTCAACTGGGTACTATGAGGATCAGTATATGTCAAAACATGATGAGCCAAGGACTCAAGATGTGTCATAATACTTTCTTGGGGTATTGCTTATGTATTGAGATGGTTCATAGCATCCCTTTATTTCATTGTATGTCTTCTCTTTTTCTGACTAGGATTGTTCTTTGTTTCTGTTGCAAAATCTTCTGGAGTCTGAGGAGTTTTTCCTTTAAAAACCTTGTCAATGTGATCCCCATCATTGGAACTGGAAATCACACATATTTCTACCTCTACTTGAGGTGCTACCTGAGTACTTTTTGGTTAAGCAGTGGTTGTAGGAGGTATATGGTCCAATCTAGGGTTACCAAATGCCAAGGCACACTCAAAGAGAACACGAGAAATATCCACCCCTTAGGATTCTCAACCTATGCTTTCTCCTGGTCATCCTTCCTTACTCCAATATCATCAGCAGGTAGAATGTGAGGAGTGAGTTGAGTCTGAGCAACAGGATCGCATTCCTCTCAAGTGGAGTTGGAGGATTGTTAAAGGTAGTACCTGAATTTTGATGGACATTATGTTCTTTAGTTGTTGGCCCTGGTTGTTGGTTGTTATGTTATTTTGGAATTTAGTTAACTTGTGTTTTCTTGGTATGGTTTTGTATTCCTTTAAAATGCTTCTTCTTCTAAGTTTTTCAATCCTTGTTTGAAGGTCAACCCATGCATTTTGGTGAACCTCTCCTGTCTGCTCTTCATTGGTCCGATTAATACTTTTGTGATTGTTCTGCTGAGTCCTCTGGTGTTTGTTTGCATAGTTTTGACTGTTTTGGTACTGGTTGACCGCTTGATGGTCACGCTTCTCCTTCAAAGTTCTTTTCATTAGAATCCATATAGGTTCCACTTCTTTTCTGTATTCCTTCATTATACAATCTCTTGGGGAAAGTGTGTGGCAAGTGACCAATGTGCTTGCAATAGAGGCAATAGCCAGGGACACTCTTATATTGAACTTCTAACTATTTTCCATCCCCATTCATATCTTGATCTTTATCAAACCCCAACCAAACATGATGAGGTATTTCCTTAGTGAGGTCAATCTGCATCTTGACCTTTGCTACACTACCTCTTATTTTTTGAAAGGACGCCACATCGAGAAACAATGCTTTTCCAATAGATGATCAAAGAGGGATAAGGATCTCCCTGTAGTAAAAATTACATGGGAGTTCTGGGATGACTACCCATAATGGTTCAATTAGAGATTCTTCATTAGGATTGAATAGTGGAGACCAGGACTCAATTATCACCATTTTCCCCTGAATATACATTTACTACTTGTTCCATACAGTTGCATGATCATATTCACTGTCCAAGTTTATATAAACAGTCCTTGAATTGCAATGTGCAATCTTCACTCCTCCTACTAACTTTGTTCGAGTGATAAAACTTTTTCTAATAACCTCCATTCTAGGCATTGTGTTGGAAAACATTCCAACCACAGTAATTGATATCTGGTAGCCAATTTAATCATGTAATCCTCCTTTTTGAAAACTACAGCAGGCATTCCTTGCTTAGTGGTGATTTTGGGAGGGGTAAACTCAATAGCAACTCTTTCCTCAATAAGTTTGGCTCTCATCTTGGTGGCATATGAGCGAGTGACAGTAGGAAATGGAGGTTCGGGGGGG
>AWOL01S0077081.1:0-43875 GCA_000715115.1 Nicotiana otophora | reverse complement strand
GGGGGGGTTTGAGACCTCTTAACTTGGTGTTTTGGAGGTGTGACATGTGTGAGGGTATTATCAGGAACTTCAACAGGATTGTGAACAAGTGGTTTGGAAGTTATGGTTTTGGTAGGTCTATCAAAGTTGGCTGAGACTTTTGGTTGTCTGTGATTATGAGCAGGTTTGAGATATTTCTTTTCCATTTTATTTTGCACATTTACAAAATTGGCAGAGCCTTGATTAACAATGGCTAAAGACTGATTAGCAGCATTATCTAAGGGTAATTTATTAGCAGTGGGCAGAATTGGTTATTTGGTTGGGCCACTCTCCCTATTACTTTTAGGCTTAGAATTATTTACCTGATCCCCTTGGTCAATTGGAACTCCATTGTCGACCACATGAGGTTGTGGTGAAGATGAAATGACTGTTGTTTGACTTCCAAGAACTTGATGAGATTCACATTCAGTAGTAGCGTGTATTCTGTCACATTGCTGTACAATTGGACTGAAGGAGTTGTCTCTGGTATTTTGTCGAGTACCTGAGTTGCTGAGTTGAATTGGAGTAGTACTTTACAAAATCGTGGGGTTTGGCCATTTTAGGTCCGGTGAAGATAATTTGGGCCCTTCCTCCATTGTACTAGGAATCGTTTAAAATCAGTTTTGGTCAGATTGGACCACTAGAACATCATTTCCGATAAAATCATTTCAAGACAAAATATTTTCATGGGAGAGTTGCATGTGGTCAGAAGTCCCAAATCCTGCAGTTAAATGTTTTGAAAATTGGTTAGCAACTATATCTTTACGTGGGGAACAAACTCCAACACTTGGCCTGGCTCGATTTGTTTCAGTAGTAGCCGTTGCGCCAAGAGGAGTATCCATAGCAGCTAGGAGAGATTTTTAAGAAGCTGTTTGTTGGGGATTGTTCATAACTCAAAGAGGGTTTTTTAGAGGTTGGTCTGGTGGTTTTTCACCACCGGACAGGGGAGCATTTTCCATATTTCTGGCTCGATGCTACTGTACACTTTGGTCATTTGTATAGAGAGGTGTAGTTATTTAAGCTGTGGGTTGGGATGCGATTACTCGACTTTGGTTTTGGAGGGATGGTGACTTTAAGAGAGAAATTAGGGGTTTTGGCTAAACTTTTCTAAAGTCAAAAATAGAGATATGAACCCCGTTTGGAGTTGGTTTTCAATGGAACTTGTATACTTGGACTCGTATTCGAATGAGTTTTCAGGATTTGTGATTTTTGTCAGGTTTCGGGGGGGGAGGGGAGGGGAACACCTGGCTTGACTCATTAGTTGACATCGAGTATTTGATTAAAGATTCAACCTTTATCATTTGGGTTTTATTTCTATGGCATCATTTGATATGTTGTTTACTAGATTCGAGCCGTTTGGAGCTCGATTCATACGGCAGGTATTTTTAGAGAATTGATTTGGGTTGTTCGAGGTAAGTATCTTGCCGAGCTTTAGTTAAGGTAATTTTTTCAAATAATTGATATTGTTTGATACATGTGGGGTGGTGTATATATTAGATGGCGAGCCTATATACATGTGCCATGGGTATTCATACTCATGTTAGATTTTATATTACTCTATGTGTTATTCAATTAATTGACTACGTAAGCATAATAAACCAGGCTAGAGCTAATGTTAAGGCTATTGGTATTTTAGTTTGAACATGATGAACTAATCTTGAGATTTATGCTAAACTTGTCTCAGAAGTAAATACACATATGTTACTAGCACACATCCGTACTTGTTCTTGTGTTGTGGCATGATTGGGACGTGTGCACTCTATGATAGATATGTGATCCTTTGTATGACTACTTGATCTTGGTTATTATATTTGATTTTGTTGTACTCATGTTTTATATGTTGAACCTCATCCTCATTTTTATTGTTATTATTTCTTTGTGTACTTTATTGATGAGTTGTGAGGAAATGTCTCTTGATGATGATTTGTTATCTTGTATTATTATGATTGTGAAATATGTGGACATGCTTGGCGGGTTGATTTGAAGGATGACATGATATTTTTGTTATGCGGTTGTGATAATTATGATTGTGTCAAGCGGAGCGATATATTTGGATATTATAATTGTATCAAGGCAGAGCGATATGATTGAATATTCTGATTGTGTGAGGGCGGAGCGATAAGGTTGGATATTGTGATTGTATCAGGACGGAACGATACCGTTAGATATTGTGATTGTTTCAGGGTGGAGCAATACGATTGTATATTATAATCATGTCAGGGCAGAGAAATACAGTTAGATATTGTGATTGTGTCATGGTGGAGTGATACGGGTAGATATTGTTATTTTGTTAAGGAGGAGTGATAAAGGTGGATATATGTATTGTGACAGAAATGTGGTCACGAGGTGTCATATTTTTGTGTTTCTATTTGATGACTTGTTGTTTAAAAATACTGGGTGTTACCTTGATTGTGCAAGTGAATTCTTTATGATTTGTCGTTCATTTTACATGTCTTAACGTGGCATCTAACATGTCAATCTATGCCTTTACACTATTTGACGATTTGATTGTCAAGATAGAATTATCTTGGTTGCGTTGATATCTCCTGTTATATTGAGTTGTTGGTAGCATAATAGATTGATGTAAAAAGGAAATTATCATCATGCATTGATATACTTGATTTTCGAAAGTTTCGCTTGAACATGTTATTTAGCAATTGATACGGGATTGGATCGTATTGGGCACCTTTACTGTTGATATTCTTTATTCTTTAACTATCTTTCTGGAATATGTTCTCTGTGTTATACACGTTATTGAGCTGCACAAGTTATGCAAAGTGAGTATATTTTGACTTAAAAACTTTGGCACTTCTTCTCTCAGATAATCAAGATACTTATTGAGTATATGTGGCCTTAATCTATGTCTCTGTTTTGGGCCGTGACAACTAGCGAAGAAGATGAATTGTATACTGTATTTGGTGTAGAATGTTTAATTCAACAATAAACAATTTATTGCAACTGTATATTACTACAATATACAATATAATGTAATAATATACTATTACAGTTGGGCTCTTTTTATATTTTTCAATATTTTTAATTGCATCCTTTTTCAATTATTCAATGGAGTTGTCATGTTTTTTTAAATTACTTTTTTCTTAAATGATATGTATTATGAGGTCTTATAGAGGTATTATTTACTGCACCTGAAGTTGGTTTAGGAATACATATAAAATAATAATATACCTATTTGGTATATTTATATACCATTTAGATATACTATTGTGACAAATATTTTGTATAACACTAAATACTAATATATTAAATTGTTATATGGATATGCCATTTTGCTGTAGTGATATGATATTTTTGGATAATGTATGCAAGAGATATTTATAGTAATGCACATATCTTAAAAAAGAATGAAAGAAAGAAAAATAAAAAGATATACTATATAAGTTATTTTTGATAACTGATGTAGAAAAAAAGAAAAACAATATTCTATCAGTTGTAAACAACAAAAAAAAAAGAAAACATAGATGAAAGTTTGTAATATTAGTTTTTTTTTTATTATTAAAAATAAAAAAGCGCAAAAAAAAGTGAATGAAATCAGATTATGGAGAAAAAAGAAAAAAAATGAATTTAATTAGAAAAGGAGAAAGAGATAAAGAAAATGAGAAAAAAGAAAAAAGAAAAAGAAAAAAGAAAAAAAAGAAGAGAAATGAAAAGGAAAAGAAGAAAAAAGGATGAAAAAGAAAATAAAAAGTAAATAAAAAAGGAAAGAAAAAAGAAAAAAGAATAAGGATCAAGTGGCATGATAAGGGAATGTGAGAGTTGTGAATTAAATTAGTAAAATAGGAAAACGACAATTATTTAATGAGTATAGACGATAATTTTTTATTGGGTATCATTATAAATAAGGCAAATGTATTAATGGATAAATATTTTGTATTCTGTAAGCAATTGTAAATTTTTCGGAAAGTAGCGTCGACGCCTTACTATGTTTCTTATTAATATAGGCCCTCAGTCCAAGTAACAGAGGATTGGCAATATTATAAATCCTTAAACATAAATAAACTAGTTGAAGCGTGAAAAATATATGTCATGCATTTATCCCAGCCAAGTAAGAAACCTAGTTAGGCGTAAAATTATCACGTCTCTCATGCAAACGAGTCTATTTCCTAATTTTCTTTTCATTCTTGTCAAATTTCTAAGGCTGCAAGATTTTGGGTAAAAGAGGGGTCGCCCTTGTAAAAAGCCGAACCATAACATAAGACACGACTAGTTTAAGGGGTGTGGTTGGAATACGGGCATGTGTCTCATGAATAATTAATATATCCCAAATCTTGATAATCCCTTATTCTAATCCTACTCCTGGAATTATAATAGCATTCACAATCATAACAAATGAATACAAGATCATGATTACAACTAACATTGCTAGCTAGGCGAACCACACAATCTACATAATAAATTTCTATTATACCAAACAAGGATTATGAATGTTGTCAAATAACAAGGCGTAGATAGATAATCATAAATCTGATATAATATAGAAATACTAACACAAATCCCCGAGAGCTTGTAATACAACGTCATGAATGACAATTACGAGTATAATATAATTATCTTGAAAATAATACGATTATGTAACTACGTGGCCGGTCGTTTTGTGTATTGTAGCCTCGTTCCCCTATTTATTTACACTTCTATGTTCATTTGTGGTTGTGTGACTTACCGGGATGGTTGGATTGATTTTGGGGAAGTTTCGGAGTGAATTGAGACACTTAGTCCCAAGGTCGAATGCTTAAGTATAAAGAGTTTACCAGAGTTTAACTTTTGTGTAGACAACACCGAAATGGAGTTTTGATAGTTCCAATAGCTTCATATGGTGATTTTAGACTTAGGCATATGTCTGAATATTGATTTGAAGGTCCGTAGGTTGGTTTGAGGCTTTTTCGCGAAAATTAGAAAGTTGAAGGATTGGAAGGTTGAGAGGTTTGACCGAGAGTTGACTTTGTTAATAACGAGTCGATATTTTGGTTCCGTGAGTTGGAATAGATCTGTTGTGTCATTTGGGACTAGTTTGCAAAATTTGTGGTTATTCAGTGTTGGTTTGATATGGTTCGACATTTGTTTTAGAAGTTGAAAGTTTATTAGTTTTATTAGGCTTAAATTGGGATGTGATTCATGATTTCGATTTTCTTTGATACGATTTGAGACTTTGAGTAAGTTCGTAATGTGTTTTAGGATTGGTTGGTGTATTTGGATGGTGTCCCGAGTGTAATGCAAACGAGTTGCGGATCATATTTGGACTTAGTGGAATTACTGAAGGAAATCTGTCTTCTGGTGTTTTCACACCTGCGGTGGGATTGACCGCAAGTGCACCCTACTGTGCACAGATGCGAGGTTGGCTGGATCTGGAGAAGGCCACAGATGCGAGGGATATTCCGCATCTGCGATCCCACAGATGCATAAGAAGTTTCGCAAAAGCAGAGTTTTGCTTGCTAGGCTTGAGCCGCAGATGCAGAAGGGATCCGCGGGTACGGATGCATAGGAGCGGGGATATGACCGCAAAAGCGGTCCCATAGGTGCGGAAAGATGGACCGCAGGTGCAGAGGTGCGGGACTTAAGTGATTTCCGCAGAATCGGAATTTAGACCGCACAAGCACCATCGCAGGTGCGACAAATTAAGCTGCAGGTGCAGGAATTGTTGGGCAATGTTAAAAACGAGGGGTTTGGTTATTTTTTTCATTTTGGATTTGAGGAGCTCGGTCTAAGGCGATTTTTAGGAGACATTTTGCTACAATTGAAGAGGTAAGTGAAGTTTAATCATTTTTTATGTTAGATTTTGATTACCTATTGATTATTACACTTAGTTTATGTCAATTTGGAGTGAAAATTGGGGATTTTAGACTATGTTGTGAGAGAGTGACATTTGGTGATTTGGGGCTCTATTTGTGGATGGAATTGGATGAAATTAGTAAGGTTGGACTCGTAAATGAATGTGTGTTTGAAATTTGTGAATTTTGCAAGATTCCGAGGTGCGGGCCCGGGGTTTACTTTTTTGGGTTGACTTTGCATGTTTGATTCAAGACTTTAGCTTTATCATTTGGATTTATTTCCTTTGGCTATTATTGATGGTATTTAGTTGCTTTGAGTAGATTCGAGTCACTCAGAGGCCGATTCGCGAGGCAAGGATTTTTTGGAGTATTGAGTTGCGCATTTTGAGGTAAATAACATTTCTAAACTTGAATTTGAGGGTAATTATCCACTGGAACCATGTTATATGCAATGTATTAGGGTGACGCACATGCTAGGTGATGGGCGTGTGGGCGTGTACCAGAGAAATCATGATCCGAGTTGACCTTTTGAATATCATGTACTGTTTTATCTGTGTTTTACTACTTGTTAGATTAACCGAGTTATGATTTATGTTAGAAATCATATTTGGGCTATGTGGTTATTTGATTGAGACCTAATGAGCCCATTTCTGTTGTTTTGGGCTGTCTCGATTAACTTTAATTATACACTTAGTCGTGCTTCTTCATTTGCATATCACATTTCAGTTTCTGTTTATCATTCATCGTTACATTACATGTTGTCATTGTTTTTCCATATGTGGTGCTGTTGGGCTAAGTGATATGAGATTGTTAGCCCTTGAGACTTGAGAGGTTGATGACTGAGGTGGGCCTTAGAGCTGTGTTGAGAGTGTTATTTGGATCCGGCTGCACCTCGTAGCAGGCTATATTGGTTCTATTACTATAATTATTATTTGGATCGGGCTCCACGCCACAACAGACCATATTGGCTTTGATTAGGGCTTGGGCAGGATCCGTTCCTTCGGAGTCTGACATACAGTAGTGAGCTCACGCACTGTTATATATATACACGAGCTTTAATGAGGGGCATTGATGCTAGACACCCGTACAGTGCTGAGTGATTCTCCATTATATCTGTGTTGTCATTAATATTAGTTACTGACTGTCTTCTTCTGAGCTCGTCACTACTTTCAACCCACGGTTAGTTTTGTTACTTATTGAGTACCTGGGGTCGATTATACTCATACTACATTCTGCACTTTGTGTGCAGACACATGTACATCTGGACGTTGTGGTTGCTAGAGCTGTGTTGGTACTGGTATTTGGAGACATCGAGGTAGGTGCTATGTCGTCCGCAGACCTTGACTCTTTTTTTTTATTTCCCTTATTATTGTTCTATTGTCCAGACAATTGTACTAAGGATTTGGCTTGTATTTTGATACTCATTAGTTCTCATGTACTCGTTGACACCAGATTTTGGGGATGGTTGTAGTAGTATTGTTATATTTCTATTGTTAAGTTTATCAAACCATTTTTATTCAAATTCAAAGTTATTATGTAATTGGTGGCTTGCTTGGCATGTAGTGTTAGGTGCCATCGCGGCTCTGGTGGGAGTTGGGTCGTGACATAATACTATTTGAATGAAAACAATAGTAATGACTAGATAAGAGAAGGTAACTCCAATGAACTGCAGATTTAGCAATATCACGACTCAAAAGTCCACCAAGTCATGTTGGCACCTAATAGAACCTTCTAGGTAAACTAACCATCATATAACACAACTCTAATAGGAAATCATCAAATAAATAATAAATAAGCTTGCGAAAATAAATATAATTATCCCAACGATTAGTAGTACAAGTCACGAGCCACTAAAATTTAGATTCACAATACTGGTACGAATGAAATACAACATCCATTTGGAATATAAATAAATATAAATACAAGTCCTAAACTACCATGAACAAAGTGGTACCTTGGAACTGGAATGTTGGTACATCTTAAAGATTAGCCTTCATCATCCACAACAGCTCAGCTTAAAGATCTGCACGTAAGGTGCCGAAGTTTAGTATAAGTATAACTGACTTCATGTACTCGTTAATTATCAAGATTAAACTCAACAAAATAGTGACGAGGTTTAGTCCAAAAGATACTAACTTTATATAGCATGTACAGGTCAATTGCATATATAATATAGATAGGTATCCAAGGAAACAGTCATAAAACAACAAATATCAATAATAACGTGAACAATTTGAGAAGAAGGCAGTAATCATGTTTTTCAAATAACCAAATCAAAGAATGTACCATTGCACCAAATATGCGTATCAATACGATTTGCACCAAGAATCTCTAACTCAAGTACTTTTATATAATAGCAAAGAGGTTATGCATAATAAAGGTCCTTTTCTCGGCAATTTTCAAATAGAATTTATACGAATACTCCAACATGACTATAAGTGTTAATGCATGATAAAGACTCAATATATACATCAAATCTGACACTCTCCAAGTGTCCAAAAATCCACTAAAAAGTCTCACGTGTGTGAAAAATGCTCGAATGTACATATATCAATTTTATTTGTGAATTATTTTATATGAGTCTAGTATGTCAATACAAGCTCAAGGCTCCACTTTTCATTATACCCCGGTATTCTAGATGTACTAACATAAGTCTAAATCTGTCAATACAACCATGCAAATCGAAGTTTCCAATACAAGTCACAATACCTCATCATAACCTGGTACAAGGTCCATGTACCCAACTTTGCCAATAAATCTCATGCATGTAAGAAATGTGCCATATGACATATGTAGCTGATATGCATGAAAATATATAAATATGCATGAACACACATACCCAACACATCATCCATGTGCCCCAGTACCAAGCACTTTTCCACGTGTCTATGCTCACAGAGCCCAAATTAATATGGATAATTACCTAACTCTGGAGGAATGAATCCATAACCAAGTGTCAATAAAGGAACCCATCATCATGGAAACCCATCATGTCATATCAATATAAATATCATAATAATATGCACGGCAGAAAAATCATGCCATAATAATACTAATATTACAATATCGCACAACAGAAACCTCGTGCTATAATCATCTCAACTACACGGAGAACTCACATGCTAAAATCTTGGCCCATATAATGGAATCATATGCATATGAAAAAGAGATGATCTCTATGTATGATATATGCATGTATGTAACGTATGATTGTAACTCCAATACGTAATTCACACTACAAATAATCATTATGTCTAATTAAAAATCCAAAAATCTAAACATGATCTCTAACATGAAATAAGAAACTCAAGTAGTCATACAACATTTTAAGGTATATTACAAGGATAACAAGTGAGGATGTATGTTCATAATATAATGGGTGACTACGGCCAAATCAAGTATATCAACAAATCTCAAGAATTTCTCGTCGGACGTAAATAAGATGTCATAAGTTAAAATATAATTTCTACGCATGAATAATTTTCCACGTAGTCATAAAACTTAACTAGAAAATAAGTTACGACGAATATACACCTAATCAAAGCATATAAAAACCTAGAATCTATGAAAAATATGGTATAACCTCTGTATCTACATATACACTCATTACCTCGCATATACGTTACCCCCAAAGCACAGAGAATGTAACAAATAATTTTATTTTTAAAACAGTAATCCCTCAAATCGAGATTAGGCAAGATACTTCCTTATCTGGGCTAGCCTTCAACCCCAAATCGTGTCTCTTTTCTCGTTCTGGACCTCCAATAGTCCAAACCTAGCCAAACATCATTCATGAAAGTCAAACATTGCTAAAGCAAATGATCTCAATCAAGAAACTTTAACATTTGAAGAAACCTCAAAAAGTCAATCAAAAAGTCAAAATAGTCCCACTTGGTCAAAATCCGAGACTAATACTAAATTTTGGCAATACATTCCTCCACGCGTCCAAATATGTACATAGATTTTTATTTGCAGTCCATTTGGATATTCAAAACTCAATTTGGGTGGTTCTAGCTTTAAGTTTCAAAAACCTGTGTTTCTCTTATTCAAATTCATATTTCGATGTTAATCTGGTGATAAATCTATGTACAAACCATAGATTTAGGATAGAATTACTTACCCCATGCTTGTAGGTAAAACCCTAGCCTCAAAACTCTCAAAATGAGCTCCAAAACTTTTAAAACAAAATGAAAATTATAAAGTTCGATCTTAAATAGCTTCGGAGAATTGCTACAAAACAATGTGCCCAGGTGCTCGCATAACATGTCTGTGGCCCGCAAAAAAGGAATGTAGGCTGCAGATCTATCGCAGAATGATCTAGTACTCAAGATTGTACTAACAAATTTAAGTAAAATGGCTATACTCCCCGTACAAAAGTCTAAACGACGAATGGTTTGAACTACCAGAAACTAGACTCACAGTACTACAATCTCATAAAACGCTTATCCCAAATATCTTTAAGATAAACAATTTAAACTACCAGAAACTAGACTCAAATTACAACAATCTCATAGAAAGCTTATCCAATAATTAATTATGTATTGGGAGATATGCTCTTCCGAAGTTAGGTCATCTACAGAAAAGCCTTGTTTCAGTAACTCAATTCTTTCTGAACTTGCCTAAATATGTCGAAACTCACCCGATCCCCTTGATACTTAATCCAATCATTCCTAAAAGTTAAAATACCCTATATGGACTTGTCCAAAGGTCAAAACCCCCATGGGAATATCACAATAAATAATCGAGGCTCAACCTGAACAGGATTTCTCTTAAGTTCTTAAATTTTTGTTCTTTCAAAAGAGTGTCTGAAAACCACTTAAACACTTCGGATTACTTTCAAACTTTGCAAATAAATTCAATACAACCATATAGACCTATCCAAAGTCTAGGAACATCCATTGGAGTCCAGTAACATCAAAGTGAACACTTGGTCAAACTTATGAACTCTTAAGTTCTTCAAATTGCCAATTTTCAACAAATGGTGTTAAATCCTTCTAGGAATATCCAAATTATAATCCGAACATACGTACAAGTATAAAATCATTATAAGAGCCTACCAGAACTATCAAAATTTGATAATGATTCTATTTATCTAAAAGTCAAACTTTGATAAATGTTTTCAACTTAAAGCTTCCAATTAAGAATTTATCTTCCAAAATACTCCCAAACCTCTCAGAAATCAAAATCAACCATTTGCGCAAGTCGCAAAACATAAAATGAACTTACTCGAGATATGATATCACAATGAAATGCTAGAACTCAAAACGACCGATTGGGTCATTACATTCTCCCCCACTTAAACATACGTTCGTCCTCGAACGTGCCAAGAGTCATTCCACAACTGTCAAAATCCATATAAACTCACCATACATATTTCTGCGAGCGATCACATGCCACCCCTATCAATACACATCTGTTAATACATCTTGGTGGAGGAATTATCTTGAACTTTATCTCACAAGCCTTCAAACCCAACTTCAATATCCGAAACCTTATTTGAAAAGTTGATTCTTGTATATGTTCATTAAATCAATATCACGACCAAAAATCTCAGTGAAGCCGTGGCGACGCCTAACAACACTTGCTAGGCAAGCCATCAATCAATAAGCAGATACAAACTCAAATAACAGTATTGAATAGTCTCATTAGCGGAATAATCATAAATAACTGAAGCCAATAACAACAATACGCTAAAACTATCCCATGATATTGTGTCATCGAGTACATGATCTGTATAGAATAAATAAATACAATGTCTTAGTCAAATACAATATTGGTCGACAAAATAAACAGTGTTAGCATGAAATAAGGAAAGGAATTTCAAGTCATGCGAACGGAACAACGGTTCTACCTTGAGATCTCCTACTAATCCGGAATTGGCTCATAGGCAACTTCCACGATCAACAACACCTAGTTATGCACACGAAGTATAGAGTATAGTATGAGTACAACCGACTCCGTGTACTCAATAAGTAGCAACTAACCTCGGGCTGAAATTAGTGACGAGCTTGGAAAGGTCCGATGCTCACTCTCCACAACCAACTAAAAACAATAACAATAACAATAACAATAACAATAAAATAATAGCATATGAAAGAAAATAACTCAAATAATGACAGGTTCAGCTTAACACAATAGGAGGAGAAATAGACATGCTTTTCATATATAACAGTCAAGGCATCAACTTCGACATAATTCACTTAGATAGGTAATTAACAAGATAGAAACATGATATCAAACTCTAACATCAAGTAGAGTCATCAATTACCAATTAGCATGAGGGATAATATAGCTCTATGCCTGCATGTCAGTTATACATGCCAAATAGAAAAAGAATCATAATTTAAATATCAAGTACACATAATCGCATCACATTCATCCTGGTACAAAGTAGCCCTCAATCATACTCTAAGCACGCTCCCGGTGCTGGGCTCAAAGCCTATGGACCCTCATAGGCACACACATACACACACTCAGCACTGTATGGGTGCCTAACACAAGTCCCTCACCTAAGCACATATATATGACCATGTGCCTGCGCCCATGGTTAATACCAGACTTTGGAGGAGCGGGTCCTTGCCCAAGCGTTGATTGAATCAAAGTCAACAATAAATATCATCTAGCCCAATATGGGGCTTGGCCCACACGTCGCCTCAAAATCAATACAACTAGCCCATCATGGGGTATGTCACAAACGTCACCTCAATATCAAAACCAATACCGCTCTATGGCCCATGATCAGTAATCAACCCGCTCAAGTCTCCATAGGCCATCATCTCACAGAAACATAATTCAATATACCACACGTAATATACCAACATACTACAATTCATCTCAAACTCGTCTCACGTACAAACATCACATATCAAAAGTGCACAGAGAGAGAGTTATAACACCCAAATATAATATCATGGTTTAACAGTATGACTACGGCTAAGCAAATAGCTCAACATAGCAAAAATAACCATTTAATGTCTCAAACAAATAAGCAAATAGACTAGACATGATTTTTAATACGAAAAATGATACACGTAGTCATACAATGGAGAAAGCATGATATCAAAGATGCATGATAGCAAAACAAGGAACTTAATAGCCAAAGATTCTACCCGGATCATGAATTATTATGGTGCACACATATACGCTCTTTACCTCATATAAACGTCACACTCAACATATAACAAACATCATAGTCAATGGGAATATTACCCTAAAACCAAGCTTAGGCAAGATACTTACCTCATCCGAGCTAGTTTTCAACCTCGAATTGCGTCAAAACCTCAATCTAGCACTCCAATCGCGCAAATCCAAGCCAAACATCATCCAAAGAAGTTAACAATGCCATAGAAACGATCTCAATCCATAACACTTTGACCTTTATACAAATATACAAAGTGAACTAAAACGTCACAAAGTCAACTCGGGTCCACAGTTCGAAACCCGACAAAACTCACAAATCACAATCCATTTTAATACAATTTCAAATATACAAGTTTCATCCGAACCGACTCTAAATCGGGGTTCAAATCTCTATTTTTCATTGTAGAAAAGTTCTACCAAAACCCCCAATTCTTTACTCTTAGATTCACCAATCCAATGCCAAAAATCAGATAGAATCATGAATAATAATTAAATCCGGGTCAAGAACAATTAGCCAATCCAAGTGGGTGCAAATCGCCTAAAGAATTGCCTTAATCCAAGATCCCAATCTCACAATATAATAAAATGAGCTCAAAGTCTAGAAATGACAACTCAAATAGTCTGCCCAGCAGTGTACTGCATGAACATGACCTCAGACCTGCATTTGCCAAGAATAAAATAACCCAGTGCCTAAAGCCTTTGTTGTGAACATAAAATTCATAACGCAAATACAAAGGCCAATGAGACTCCCAACTGCGTGAATGCAAGAGATCACGAGCGAACATGAAAGGCTGACCGACCTTCTCCAACAATTCGCGAATACGAAGCTACGAACGCGAACCCACTAGCCAACATCCACACTGCTCCGCGAACACGAGGACGTAATCGCAAATGTGAAGAGCAAATTACCAGTGGACAAAATTATTCAATGTGAATTCGACCCTATGGCCGTGAACACGAAGAACATCAGAACATCAACAATCACAAAGTTGTCCAAATATGATCCAAAAATACCCCGGAACTCACCTGAGCCAATGGGTCCTCGTCCAATCATACCAAGAAGTCCAAATACATTATCCAAACTTATCCATAGGCTACAGATACTGTAATTAATATCAAAAGCAAGAATCACCGACCAAAATCGATCTCTTAAGTTCATAAACTTCCAACTTCAAACCAAGCGTCTGATTCCTATCAGACCAACTCGGAAAGTTACCAAATAGTTCACACAAGTCACAATTGACATAACAAACCTATTACAAGTCGCCAAATGACAATCCAACCGATAGCCTCAAAGTAAACTCCGAGTAAAACTTATGAACTGTCCAAACCTTCAAATTTTGAACTTTTGACAAATAGAGCAATTCAACCTAGAACCTCCAAATCCAAATCCGAACATTCGCCCATGTCCAAAATCACCATACGAGCCTATTAGAATATCAAAACACTAATCTGAGATTGTTTACACAAAAGTCAAACCTTGGTCAACTCTTTCAATTTAAAGCTTCCAAATTAAGAATTATTCTTTCAAATCAAATCTGAACCCTCGCCAACTATACACATAAGTCAAAATGCATAATGTGAAGCTACTCAAGGTCTCAAACTCCCAAACAAAGTGTTGAAACTCAAAATGACCGGTCGGGTCATTACTTTCCCCCTCCCCCCTCCCGCACTTAAACATACGTTCGTCCTCGAACGTACCGAGAGTTGTTCCAATGCTACCAAATAACTGAATTACTCATCATACACATTCCCCTGGGTAATCTCACGTCACCTCCAACCACATAAGTCCATTACATAATCCGGGCTGAAATGTCTTCCTTCAACCTTAACTTGCAATCTTTAGAACCAATTCCTAACTTCCGGAGTTCCCTATAGGATCCGATTCTTATATATGTATATATATATATATATATACACACACACACACTGTATCAATCTCAACAAGTTGTATCAAAATAGAAGCATACTCCCAAGATGCAACAACACAATGTACCGCAATACTCATATGCCCATAACAATATCTTCCGACTGCCATAGCTACTCATTACCAAATCCGGTACCACTAATATACCTCATGACACATAAAACCTTGTTCCAAACCTCGCAATGCTTCAAATGATGAAGAGATGTGTAGAATCATACCCACACGTCAAATCTATAGTTCATCGAGTTCTCCTACTCAATATGAACCATTGCCAAACTCTAAGTTGGTTAGTGACATTCTTCTTCTAACATTCATTATACAAATATGATAGCACTGATTCAAGGTCCAATAACATTGTCTCACCCAGTACATGCTGCTCGACTGGACATGCAACATCTAATACAACCAAGATAAGTATAAACGTCTCCATACCGATCTACAAGTCTTTACTAGGCATGCTCATGACTCGTGAGACCTATGCAACCTAGTGCTCTGATACCAACTTGTCGACCCAATATTCCACCAGAGCCTTGACGACTCCTAACACCATTTTCTAGGCAAGCAATCAATCAATAAGCAGAAACAAACTTAAATAACAGTATTAATAGTCTCATTAGTAGAATAATCATAAAAAATGAAGCCAAGAACAACAATAAACTAAAACCATTCTATGATTTGGTATCATTGACTGCGTGAGCTCTATAAAATAAGTAAATATAAGGTTTGAGTCAAATACGATATTGTTCGACAGACTAAACAATGATAGCATGAAATACAGAAAGGGAATTCAAGTCCTACGAATGGATTATCGGTTCTGCCTTGAGATAGCCCCTAATCCAGATCACGGGCAACTACTATGATCAACAACACCTAGATCGGCACACAAAGTGCAAAGTGTAGTATGAGTACAACCGGCCCCATTTTTTCGTTAAGTAGCAAGTCTAACCTCGGGCTGAAAGCAGTGAAGAGCTAGGCAAGGGCCTGATGCTCACTCTCCCCAGCAAACAATAACAATAACAGCATAATAATCACATTTAAAAGAAAACAACTCAAATAATGATAGGCTCAGCTTAACACAATAGGAGGAGAAATAAACGTGTTTTTCAGATATAGCAGTCAAGGCATCAACTTCCATAGAATTTACTTACACATGTATTTATCAAGATACAACTGTGATATCAATATCTAAACATCAAGTAAACTCATCAATTACCAATTAGCATGAGGGATAATAATGTTATATGGATGCATGTCATTTATACATGCCAAATCAACAAAGAATCATCATTTAAATATCAACTACACATAATCTCAACACATTCATAGTGCATGGTATAAGGTAACCCTCAATCATACTCTAAGTACGTTCCTCATTGCCTGGCTCAAAGCCTTTGGACCCTTATACACACATATATACACACACTCATCACTGTACGGGTGTTTGACACAAGTCCCTTACCCTAGCACATATATATGACCTTGTGCCTATGCCCATGGTTAATACCTGACTTTGGAGGGGGGGGGAGGGAGGGGTCCTTACCCAAGCGCTGTGGGGAAAGTCAATGATCAATATCGTCTACCCCAATATGGAGCCTAGAAAATATGTCACCTCAATATCAATACCAATTAGCCCATCATGGGGCCTAATGCAAGTGTCACCTCAATATCAATACCAACACGGCTCTATGACCCAAGATCAGTCATCAATCCACTCAAGTCTCCATATGCCAATATCTCACAGAAATATATTTCAATATACCACACTAAATATAACAACGTACTAAAATTCAACTCAAACTCGTGTCACGTATAAGGACACTAACAACATGTGAGATAATATACCAAAAGTACACAGAGACAGAGTTGTACGACACATATATAATATCATGACTGAACATTATAACTGCGGCTAAGAAATAGCTCAGCATGGCAAAAATAGCCCTATCATGTCTCAAACAATAAAGCTGATAGCCTAGACATGATTTCAAGCATGATAAATAACTCATGTACTCATACAACAGAGAAAACATGATATCAAACAAACATGATAGCGAAACGAGGCATATAATAGCCTAAGATTCTACCCCGATCATGAATAACCATGATGCATGCATAACAGCTTGTCACCTCGCATATACGCCACCCTAACATATAACAAATATCACAACCAAGGGGCAAATTACCCTCAAACCAAGCTTAGGCGAGATACTTATCTCATCTGGGCTAGTATTCAACTGCGAATCGCGTCAAAACCTCAATATATCCCTCCAATTATGAAAATCCAAGCCAAACATTATCCAAAGAAGTCAACAATGCCATAGGAAGCGATATCAATCTATAAAGCTTCGACCTTTATACAAATACACAAAGTCAACCAAAAAAGTCAAATCCGCACCACGGAACCCGAAATACCTCACAGATCCCAAACACTCATTCCAATACGAGTCTAAATATAAATGTTTCATCCGAATCAGCATTCAGATCTCTATTGTTTGCTCTAGAAAAGTTTTGTCAAAACTCCCAATTCATTCCTCTTAGATTCACCAATCAAATTCCAAAAATCAATATAGAATCATGAATAATAATCAAATCCGAGTGAAGAACACTTACCCAATCCAAGAGGGTGAAAATTACCTAAATATCTCAAAATATAATAAAATAAACTCAAGTCCGAAAATGATAACTCAAATAGTCTGCCCAACGGTGTACCACACGAACGAGACCTTAGGACCGCATTTTCTGAGAACAAAATAACCAATCACCTAAAGCATTCATCGCGAATGCGACATTCATCACGTGAATGAGAAGGACAACTGGCCTACCAATTGCACAAAAGGAAAAGGCTGCTAACTAGCCTTCTTCAACACTTCGAGAATGCGCTAGCCAACATCCACACTTCTCTACGAAGGCGAGGATATAATGTCGAATAAGAAGAACAAATTACTAGTGGCTAAAATTAGTCTATGCTAACGCGACCCTATGGCCACTGACGCGAAGAACACCAGAGCATCAACAATCACAAAGTAGTCCAAAAACGATTCGAAACCACCCCAAAACTAATCTAAGCTCCACGCGACTCTGTCTAATCATACCAACAAGTCCAAATACATTATCCAGACTTATCCAAACATCATAATTAACATCAAAATCAAGAATCGTCGATCAAGATTGATTTCATAATTTCATAAACTTCCAACTTCAAACTAAGCGTCTGATTACTATCAAGCCAACTCGGAATGTCACCGACTTTTGCACACAAGTCCCAAATGACATGACAAACCTATTCCAAGTCCAAAAACGACAATCCGAACCTGATATCCTCAAGGTCATTTACCAGTCAAACATAAGAACTCTTTAAGCCTTCGAACTTCCAACTTTTGACAAATAGAGCCAAATTAACCTGGAACCTCCAAATCAAAATTAGAACATACGCTCAAGTCCAAAATCACCATACGAAGGTATTGGAACTATCAAAATAAGAATCTGAGATCATTTACTCAAAGTCAAACCTTGGTCAACTCTTCCATTATAAAGCTTCCGATTTGAGAATTATTCTTCCAAATCATCTCCGAACACCTCAAAAATCAAAACCGGCTATACACGCAAGTCATAATGCATAATTTGAAGCTATTCAAAGTCTCAAACCCCCGAATAAAGTGCTGAAACTTAAAACAACTGGTCGGGCCCTTACAATCAACCCCAAAAATTGTACCAAGCCATAAAGTTACTTCCAAGATAAAACCACATGATTCATCCCATAACTCCTATACCTATAGAAACATCTTCTGACTGCAATAACTGCTCTTTACCAAACCCGATATCGGTAAAATACCTCATCTCAAATAAACTTGTTCCAAGCCTTTGCAATCCTACTAATGATGAAAGAAACTTGTATAATCTCATAATCACGCATTATATCGATAGGTCGTAGATTTCTCTCATCCGGTAAGAATCACTGTCTGTCCTACGTTTCCTACAAGCATTCTTCTTCCAAATATTCCGTATCCAAATCCGATCATGCTAATTCCAAGTCCATAAGTTTCGACTCATGTAGTACAAGATGCTCCACCTACAAGTCATACCAAATTCCATATGGACACTCAAACGACACGGTATGCACAATATAAGTAATAACCTAAATATGGAAACACTTTGAAAAAGTAACTCATCACCCAATGACTCCCTAAGTTTGTGGTGTTCTCTATCTACAGGTCTATGAGTAGTTATACATCTTATTCCACTTGTCCGTTGTGCAACCATTAAGAAAACTCAACGAAACATAACTAGTGTACCCAAACCACCTGGCATAACTGCCATAATCACATAATGAGTTATTACCATATCAAATTTGATAGTAAAAATTATACCATATAATTGTAACCTTTTTGGATGCCACACCCATATGAAACCTTGCTTGTACAAGCAAATCTGACCCGCCATGGAATGCGCATCCTCAATTGCTCTATCTGTAGACACCTAAACTGACCCTACCTTCTTTTGAAGTAGTACTAAGCCTTCCATAAGCTAATAAGGACCCATTCCAACCTCTACTCATGGACACACATGAGACCTATAAGCTACCAACCTTAACTATGAACATATACTTGCAAGCCTTTATCAATCCAATTACCAACTACCCAACCCATGATCAGCTACAACCTCATGAAACCCAATAAATTAAATATAAGTCCTTGATCCTCTAAAGTCCTTACTTAACTTGTTCATCATCTCAACACACAAAAATAATGTCAACAACCTCTTGAACCATACTCCTCAAACCAAGACCTATGAGAAGGATAATCTTGCGATATATAGGAAGATTAAAGCACATCAAATACCATGAACCGGAAGTTCTATCAAGCATAATCTCCTCAAATCTCCTATCTAGAATTCATACAACCAGCTACCTAACCACTACACACTTCCACTTACCACAAACAAAGAGACAGTCCCACTTCTAGAAATTCATTCTCTATACCTCAAATGTGCAAGATCCTTTACCATAGTGAACATGCTTATTCAAACACTACTTTGAAGTTGCACTCGCAAGTATCTCGAAATATGTGTTTCCATATATTCCTCCATGTCGGCAAATAAAATCTGAACCTCACCAACTGACTATCATACAAATGTTGTAGCGCTTAGTTGAATTGTCCCCAGACCCCATATGTAAGCATCTTCTACAACACATTCCCATTCTCGGTGATACTGAAATTTGTACTAGTATGCTTCTTAAGCAACACAAATCATTTGGGTTATCTTTGATCTCAAACCTTCTACCCGAAGATGAACCGCAAACTCGCAAAGCAACCCAAACCTTGCACGACTCCCCACATCCATCATGAGATCATATCCAAGTATAATAATCCACGTACACAATAATCAATCATTGAAGCTGAGTCTTTCCAAGCCAACCAAGTCACACAAGCTTCCAAACCCAAAGTCGTAATGCAAGATTACCTGCTATGCTAATCCAACTTCCTCAAATTACTCTTCACCCGCCTTAAAGACATCACTTTGCTTTCCCAAAACTATGTTGCCTTTTGCCAAAACTCATCCCAAGTGACCCCAATAGGAAACTACGTCATCCTAAGATCTGTAAGCCACTTTACTCCCTTTTATGCAACCAAAAGTACCTTAAGCCGAAGTGTTTACTCTAAAGAGACCTTCAACGAATTTGAAGTTGTTCCTTTTATCTCCCCGATATTGCATTGTAGAATAAGTGATGACACATAAGCACTCCGAGCCTCTTCCTTAATCCAATACAAATCTCAAATCCTTAGTCGCAGAATGAATTTGGTAAATCCTTAAGGATACCATCGTGGAACTTGAACCCACCAGAACCATTCTCGAGTCACCCACTCTGTTCTAGTCCTCGATGCCTAGCCAAACATGTCGAACGACTCTTGTCCCGTTAGAAAATGAATACTCTAAAGAATTAATGTCATGACCTACAATCCCACTGCAGCCGTGATGACACCTAATGTTTCTCGCTACGTAAGCCAACAACTATTATTCATAAATAAAATTCAATTAAAGTACTAAATAGACTCAAATTTGGAATTATATAACTAAATAAAGTCAAAATACTGATACAACGATAAACTCTCCCAAAATCTAGGGTTATCAAGTACATCAGCTATATAGAATAGGTAAATATAAGGTCTGTTCAAATACAATATTGTTGAAAAGACTAAACAATAATAACATGAAATAAGAAAAGAGATTTCAAGTCTGGCGAAGGGAACAACATTGCTACCTCAAAATTTCCAAACTAACCCGGATCTGGTTTACGGGCAATTTCCATGATCAACAATACCTGGATCTGCACATAAAGATCAGAGTGTAGTATGAGAACGACCGTCCTCATGTACTCAATAAGTAGCAAGCCTAAGCTCGGGCCAAAAGTAGTGATCATCTTGGCAAGGTCTGATTCTCATTTTCCACATCCAACAACATCAATAACAGTAGAACAATTACATATCGGGAAATATAGCTCAAATAATAACAGGCTCAACTCTAACAAGTAAGATGAGAAATTGTCATGCTTTTCATATATAACATTCAAGGTATAAACTCTTCAACATAATTCACTTAGACAAGGATTTAACAGGATCAAGCTGTAATATCAATCTCTCAACATCAAGTAGATATATCAAATAGCAATTAGCATGAGAAATAATACGACTCCATGGCTGCATGCAAAATATACATGCCAAATCAACAAAGAATCACAATTTAAATATCAAGTATACGTAATCTCAACAAATTCATAATGCTTGGAACAAAGTATAACTCAATCATACTCTCAAAACTCTCACGGTGCCTAGCAAAATGCCTATGGACCATCACACACATACACACAATCTCTCTCTCTCTCTCTCTCTCTCTCTCTCTCTCTATCTCTATCTCTCTCTCAACATTGTACGGGTGCCTGCCATAAGTCCCTCACCAAGAACATATATGATCCGTAAGCCTGCAGCCACATATTATTACATGACTCTGGAGGGGCGGGTCCTAGTTCAAGTGCTGATTGGATCTAAGTCAATGATCATTAACAATTAGCGCAATACGAGGCCTAGAGCAAGCGTCACCTCACTATCAATACCACTCAACAACATGGTCCTCACGTATGCGTCACCTCATTATCTATACCAACATGGCTCTATGGCACAAGATTACCCATTAATATGCTCAAGTCTCCATTTGCCAACATCTCATAGAACATCATTCACCATACTATACGAAATATATCCACGTGCCACGATTCAACTCAAACTCATGTCACACACAAGGACATCAACAACATATGAGTTAACATATAAACAGTGCATAGATATAGAGGTATAACATAGAGATATAATATCAAGACTAAAAGTGTGACTACGAGTAAGGCAAATTGCTCAACATAGCAAACATAGTCTTATCATGCCTCAATAAATAAGAAAATAGCCCAGACATGAGTTCTAGTATGAATGGTAGCTCACGTAGCCATACAAATGGGGAAAACACGATATCAAAGAAGCATAACCGCAAAACAAGGCATATAATAGCCTAAGATCTACCCGGTTCATGAATAACCCATTGCATATATATATATTCTCGTCAACTCGTATATACATAACCCCCAGCATATAACAAATATCATAGACAATGGGGAAATACACTCAATCTAAGCTTAGGCAAGATACTTACCTAATCCGAACTAGTCTTCAACTTCAAATCGTGTCAAATCCTTGATCTAACAATCACGCAAATCAAGACAAATATCATCCAAGGAAGTCAACAATGACATAGGAAGCAATCCCAATCTATAAAGTTTCGATCTTTGAAGAGATCCCCAAAAATCAACTCGGGCCGACGTACCCGAAATCCAAAATCAATAAAAAAATTTGATGACCCATAACCTACCGAGTCCTAGTATATAATTAGTTTTGAAAATCGAATCCAAATCGGCACTCAAATACCTAAAATACACTCTTAAAGTGTAGGCAAAAACTCCCAAATTTCACTTTTAAAATACTATATTTTTTTTGTAGAAATCTATTGGGAATCAATATATAAAATCAAATATAAGGTAGAAAGACTTACCCCATGAGGTTGGAGTGAATTCCTTTCCAAACATCACCTCAATCGTCGTTCCCTAGCTCCAAAAATAGTGAAATGAGCTTCTTAAAACAATTTCCAAATAAACACTAATGTGGTCACTAAAATCCCGTTTCCCGTCGCGAAAAGTATAAAATATGGTCACTAAAAGTGCGCACCATAACCTACATGCACCAGCCACTTATGTTTCTCTAAAAAGACACTAACTCACTCATATGAAATCGGAATTCGATGATTCTTGTTCCTATGAGTCCCAAATGATAATACAAACATAGTTGTTCAGTCAAAACTCAATTCCGAGTTGATTCGCTCAATGCGATACCAACTCTGCTCGCTAAAGATTTAACTCATGCTTCACGGTAATATCCCAAATGGGACTTTCTAGAATTAAACCAAACATTCCAGATCAGTCCTATAAATTATTATCAAACTCCCGAAAATCGTAAAATTGAATTTCGATCTCTAGAACTAAAAATGAACCTTTGGATCATTACATGCTTATGCTCAAAATAACGCCAAACACCAAATACGTTAAAAACCCATCCAAAACTCATCTAAACCCCTCAAGAACCTGTCCACTCATTCTTACAAGTCTAAATAACCTATATGGACTTTTGCAAAGGCTCAAAATACATATGGGAAAATCACAACAAAGAATCGAGGCTCAAACCGAATAGAATTTGTTTTAAGTTCTTAATTCTTTATTCTTTCAAAAGAGTATCCAAATCACAATTACACACTTCATATTACATCCAAACATTGCACATAAGTTCAATTCAACTATATAGACCTACGAAAAGTCTCAGAATATCAATTGGAGTCCCATAACATCAAAGTCAACTCTTGGTCAAACTTATGAACTCTTACGTTCTTCAAATTACCAACTTTCGACAAATGATGCCAAATCCTTCTAGGAGCCTCCAAAAAAAATTCAAACATACACCTAAGTCCAAAATCATCAGAACAACCAATTGGAACCTTCGAAACCCAATTTCGATTCCGTTTACTCAAAAGTCAAACATTGGTCAATTCATGCAACTTAAAGCTTCCAAATAGGAACTAAGTGTTCCATATTAAATCCAATCCTCACAAAATCCATTCGAACCATGTACGTAAGTCATAAATTACCATATGCATCCAAGGAAAGGCTCTAATTGGGAAATGAGGTTCAAGAACTCAAAACGGCTGGATGGACCGTTACATTCTCCCCTACTTAAACATGCATTCGTCCTTGAACGTGCCAAGAGTTGTTCCAAAGTTTCCAAAACATTGTATATCTCATCATACAGATACCCATGGGTGATCTCACCTCACCTCAATCCATATGATCCATTACAAAATTCTGACTGAAAATTCTTCCTTCAACCTTAGATTGCAATACTTAGAACCAAATTTTAACTTCCAGAGCTCCCTCTCATATCCGATTCTTATATATATACACTGTATCAATCTCAACAAGCTGTATCAAAGCACAAGTATACTCCTAAGATGTAACCACATGATATACTGCATAACTCATATGATCATAGCAATATGTTCCGACCACAATCGCTGCTCATTACCAAACACGGTACCAGTAATATACCTCATGATACATAAAACCTTATTCCAACCCTCGCCTTTTTGCAAATGATGAAAGAAACATGTACAAACTCATAACCACCCACCCAATGAATATGTCATGGAGTTCTCTCGCTCGACAAGAACCATTGCCAAATTCTGAGTTGATTAGTTACATTCTTCTTCCAAACATACATGAAACAAATCTGATAGCATGGATTCCAAGTCCAATATCAAATACCATCAAGAAACTCATATGATGTGATCTGTGCGCCAAAAGAAGCAGCTTGAATATGATCAACAATGGATAGAGAATCAAAAGGGAACTATGCAACAATTTAACATGTACAAACACAAAAGCCTAATGCTATGAATCCATCCCACAAGGGAGAAACAAAATAAACATAATAGACACGAGGAATCATATGCATCATAAACCCGTTGCAGCGTGCAAATCGAACCACACCTAATACCATTGAAATGTGCAACCCAATCCACTACAAATACCCATCGAGCCATAATGCGCATACTCACTAAACATATGTGTAACAATAACAAGCACGTAAAGTGCATAAATATGACAATGGGGAGATGGATTGCATAATGCGCTATGAAAAAAGGCCAAGCACGACTAAGGTGAAATAAGCAATTCAGCATCTCAAGAGCCATTTTACTGAAATACTGCCACAAGGCCTAAACAAAAGCACAAAATACGTGTGAATAATCAAGTAGCCTCACAACCGATTATAACATAATAAAGTAACACATGAAGTAGAGCAAGGCATGAATAACATACATTCCGCCTAATGCCACACTTATAAAAATTCTGCGCTGAATAAGGGAATCCAATCTAGTGTAGAATACACAATTTCATTAGCCCGACCGATGGGCCTCCCAACTAATTCAGATCATCCCTAAATTGGTCAATATCCTTCCAAAAGTTCACCATGACCCTATCTATGACACATATTATTGGGTATCAAACCCCGAACACTTTTACGATCCACATCCAGAGGGATAGTCTGCCTCTCGAAAATATTATCTTTAAACCGCAAGAGTACCACAATCTCTAATTCTTTTCTTAAATGCTGACACATCACACATACATAATTACCCCATAGGAGATACTCCTGTAACATTCCCCACCAATTAGCAAAACCTAAAAATCAATGGCTACCAACCATGCGATTTCTGTAGTACTAGGCAAGCGTCCGCAATCAATACACAATGCATCTTTCACAAAAAATACCCTTCTCAGGCGATACAACAGCAGTGATAGAAGTTACTAAACATCTTATATTTTTCATGCTGCCTAGAACACATGATATTCTTTTCGAAACTGAACCACAACATGGTTCATGCAATCCCAATTCCACACAACTCACTGCATCTACCATGCTAATATGCTAAAATACGAGAATCCCATTACCAACTCAGAGTAACGAATATGATACACACTACATCGACCAGAAACCTCTAGCTAAACTCAATTCAGTAGAAATTGCAACATGCAACCAAATTTTCATGCTTGGAGAAGACACCAACCGCAAGTCGTGGTAAAAAACATCGCAAACGCTTTGGAATCCATATGCACATAATCAAGCCAGCTGAATTGCATCCCTCTAAATCACCCAAATTACACAAACTACTAAACCCAACAGTATTACAAATACGGAAGTACAAGTATGAAATGGCAAAATACAATACTGTCTAAAATAAAGACAGTGGCACATAAGAAAAGAGACGCCAATAGCGCGCTCGAGAATGTAGCTCTACCTCGTCTCTCGATGATCAGCTCAATAAGCAACTCTGCTACTGATGACTATGTCTGACACATGGATCTGCACAATTAAGTGCATAGTGTCGCATCAGTACAACCGATCCCACGTACTCAGCAAGTATCATAACTAACCTTGGAGAGGTAAAAGAAGCAAGAATTATAAATGATACATGCTATAACATGTACAGTTTCATAAATTCAACAATTAAATAATGCTAATGTGATCAAGTCATAAAGCACAGAAAGAATCTTTTATGTGTGCACAATTACTCAAGTACTCTGCTCAGTTAATGATCCAGCATATAAAGATGATATGTAAATAATCAGGTAAATAACCACGGAAATTGCAAGTAAAGATGACATGAAAAATCCAGAACAAACACTGGCAAAAGTTTCCTCAATATTTCCATATCCGTACCAAACCACTGATTATCTTTTCTCAAATCCGCGTGTACACCATCAAGAAGGCAGATGATAGGGTGACCCTATGAGGATGGACCCATACACGCAGCGTAGCCAATTCAATGTGCTATCAGCCCGATGTGGTCACAGGCTCAATATCATAATCCGCATGGCGTGGTCACAAGCACAACAACACAATCCGCCTGGCATGGTCATAGGCAAAATAACACAATCCGCTCAGCTTGGTCACAAGCATAACAACAGAATCTGTATGGCATGGTCACAAGCATAACGATACAATGCACCCAGCGGGATCACAGACATAACAACACAATTCTCTCAACTTGGTCACGGGCATCCAATCCAAATCAAATCAAACAGAAGCAAACATACAAGAATACATGTATATTATGAATGAATACAAGAATACCGGAGTTAATAACATGTTAAAGTGTAGGTATGTGCAAAGTGTGCTATCATAGCTCAAATCGGCAATTTCATAACGGAAGTAGTAATTATCAAGTTCATTCAGGGAGTTAACCTCTATGTAATCTCAAATATGGATCAAACAGTTCACAACAAGGTTACAAATATGAGAAAAATCACAGCTAAGCACTACGCCGAGCATGAATAAATACCACGGTGCTCGCACATGGGATCAAACCCCACACATTTACGCGGTCATATCATGTAGCTATCATAAATAACTCAGTCAACTAGTACCTTAACCAAGTTTAGATAAGATACCTACCTCAAGAAAGTCACATTACTCCTCTACTAAGCCCTTCCAGCATGAATCATCCTCCGAACAAACCGAATCTAGCCAAATTAACGTAATATAAACAATAAAAGTCATAGGAACTGATTCCAAATGCTAAAGCTACAATCTTTAAACAAAATAAAAAGTAAACCCTTGTCGTCCTTCGAAACCTGACCAAACTCACAAATTTCGAACATCCATTCCGATACGGCTCCAACCATACCAAAATCATCCAATTTCGACTTTAAATCAACTTTAAAATCTTCGATTTATATTTTAGAAACGTTTTTACAAAAATCTTCAATTTCTCCAATTCAAATCACTAATCAAACACTACAATCGAGGTCGGAATCATAAAATATAAACAAATCCCTATCAAAATCACATACCCCAATCCAAAATGTAAATGTTCCCTCCAAAATCTCTCAAATCCGAGATCCACAACTCAAAATATGATATAATAACTCAAACCCTCGAAATAGTGTACTATATAGTCTGCCTAGGCATAGCACGTAGCTATCATAAATAACTCAGTCAACTAGTACCTTAACCAAGTTTAGATAAGATACCTACCTAAAGAAAGCCAAATTACTCCTCTAATAAGCCCTTCCAGCATGAATCAACCTCCGAACAAACCGAATCTAGCCAAATTAACGTAATATAAACAATAAAAGTCATAGGAACTGATTCCAAATGCTAAAGCTACGATATTTAAACAAAATAAGAAGTAAACCCTTCCCATACCTCAAAACCTGACCAAACTCACAAATTTCGAACATCCATTCCGATACGGCTCTAACCATACAAAAATCATCCAATTCCGACTTAAAATCGACTTTAAAATCTTCGATTTATCTTTTAGAAACGTTTTTACAACAATCCTTAATTTTTCCAATTCAAATCAATAATCAAACACTAAAATCGAGGTCGGAATCATAAAATATAAACAAATCCCTGTCAAAATCACATACCCCAATCCAAAATGTAAATGTTCCCTCCAAAATCTCTCAAATCCGAGCTCCACAACTCAAAATATGATATAATAACTCAAACCCTCGGAATAGAGTACTATATAGTCTGCCTAGGCATTACCCTTCGCGATAGCGGAAAAGCCTTCCCGATCCCGAAGAAGAAAATCTCCAGCTTCTCAATCCTCCTTCACGAACGTGGTACCTTCGACACGTAAGCGATCACCAAATGACCCCGTGCATAAGAGAAAGCGAAAGCTCCCGTGCGAACGCAAAGGCTTAAGGCCTAATGCCCCCAGTCAGCCCCCCTTTTACATAAACACATCGTCCTTCATGCATTCGCGAAGTCCACTGCCTTCCAAGGCCTTGCGATCGTGATACCTAACTCGCGAATGCGAAGAAGAATTCACCTGCCAACCAAGAAACCCTACGCGAATGCGACCACTGTTTCGCGATCGCGAAGAAGAACATACTAGATATCAGATTACCAGTCCAAACATGCTGGAAATGGTCTGAAACTCATCCGAAACACACCTGAGGCCGCCGGGACCCCGTTCAATCATGCCAACGAATCCCAAAATACAACACGACCCTACTCGAGGCCTCAAATCACACAATATAATATTAAAACCATGAATTGCACCCCAATTCAAGCCTAACAAAACTAACGAACTTTCCAAATTCAAAATTTACGCCGAACACGCATAAGCACCTCAGAATGATATCAAATTTAGCATGCAAATCCCAATTTACAAAAGGACCTATTCTAACTCCCGAAATAAAATCCAAACCCGATATCAACAAAGTCAACTCTCAGTCAAACCTCTCAACCTTCCAAAACCTTCAACTTTCCAACTTTCGCCATAAATCACCAAACCAACCTACAGACCTCCTAATCCAAATCAGGACGTACGTCTAAGTCCAAAATCACCATACAAAGCTATCAGAACCATCAAAACTCCATTTCGGAGTCGTTTACACAAAAGTTAAACTCCGGTCAACTCTTCCAACCTTAGGACTAAGTGTCCCAATTCACTCCGAAACATCCCCGAAACTAAACCAACCACCTCGACAAGTTACATAACCCCAAATGAACATAAACGAGGCAATAAATAAGGGAGCGGGGCTACAATACACAAAACGACTAGCCAGAGAGTTACACTCAACCAAGTTTAGATACTACATACCTCAAGCAAGCCATATCCGTATTCTAAGAAGCTCTTCCCTCAGAAATCAACCTCCAGACTCGAATCCCAATCCAAATCATGAAAATCTCCTCCAAAATCGCCCAAATTCGAGATCCAACTCAAAATATGTAAAAATGACTAAAACCCTCGAAAATTAGAGTACTTATGATCTTCCCAGGCATACCCTTCGCGACCATGGGACCAACTTTGTGATCGTGAAGCACAACCAAACACCGCCCCAGAAATGCTCTACGCAAATGCGAAATCATAATCGCAAACATGGTGAACTCCAACTCTAAGACTTTGCGAACGCGGCCACACCCTCGCGATCGCATAGGCTAAAAGCCCGATGCCCCAGCTGGTCTTACCCTTCTACGCGAACGCGATAATACTCACGCGATTACGAAAACATCCGCCTCCTTAGGCTTTTCAAATGTGATCTCCCTTCTGCGAACTCGTTGAAAAATCACCATGTCAACAACTTACCTTCCGCGAGCACGACAACAACTTCACGATCGCGAAAAAGGAAACCAGAAGCACTGAATTAGCAGTCCCAACATGATGAAAATAGTCCAGAACCCATCTGAAACACACCCGAGTCCCCCAGGACCCGGTCCAACCACACCAACCAATCCCAAAACATCACTCGAACCTGCTCGAGATCTCAAATCATCCAAAATAATGTCGAGACTACAAATTGCACTCCAATTCAAGCTTAAGGACACTAATGAACATTCCAAATTCAAAACTTACATCGAATATGCCTAAACATCTCGAAATGACCTCAAATGTTATATGCAAGTCTCAAATGACACAACGGACCTATTCCAACCCTGAGACCAAAATCTGAATGCGATATCAATAAAGGCAACTCTCTGTCAAATCTATCAACCTTCCAAACCTTAAATTTTCTTACTTTTGCCAAAAAGCACCAAATCAGCCTACAGACCTCCAAATCCACATCGAGACATACTCCTATGTCCAAAATCAGCATATGAAGCTATTGAAACCATCAAAATTTCATTCCGGAGTCGTCTGCGCAAAAATCAAACTCCAGTCAACTCTTACAACTTAAACTTCCAACCTTTGGACTAAGTGTCCCAGTTCACTCCGAAACTTTTCCGAAACCAAACCAACCGCCCCAGCAAGTCACGTAACTACAAATACACATATGTAAAGCATGAAAAAAGAAAAACATGGCTAAAATGCATAAAATGACTAGCCAGGTCGTTACATAATACTTTCGATAATGTAAAAGCAAATATTTGCAAGAAACATTATGAATTTGTCTTCATTTGCCATTCTTATTTGACAAGAAACAAAGTCAATATTTACTACTGTAATGCCATAAACCGTAAAACATAATATTCTTTTATCAAATTGGAACCGAATATTTGAAAAAAGAATAAAGAAAAAGAATTAAGGAGTTGCAACAGAACATATAATAAGTTCCAAACATAACCATTAGAATAAATAGTTCAAATGAAATAAAATAAGTCCATAATAACTTGGCATCAACCTACAAAATAATTTTAGTGGTACCAATGTAGATGGAAAATATAAGGAGTTGCAAACTACTTGTATATGGAATGGAGTAGCAAAGCAGCTTCACGGTGAAAAGAAAAATGTGAGGAGGAAGAAGGACATGGAAGATAAAGATTCTTACTTTTTTTACATAAGAATATTTGAAAAAGGGAATAAAGAAAAAGAATTAAAAGTTATCTGATTATACCATATACCATATAATTACCACCAATTCTTTGTTTTTTCTTGAGAATTGAAGAACGTAATTATACCCTCTCAATTACATCCAATTCCTTACTAACCAACTAATTACATAGCTAAACAAATAGGCCAAACTATATACTTACATCCAGTTACACTCCAATCCAATTAATGATAGTTTGTTTTTAGTTGATTGGGTATTGCTTTTAATTAACGTACCTGGTTTTTGTTTGTTATAACAAAGGCTTATAACTACTTTATATATATAAAGGAGGTAACATAATTTATGTTATTAACTTATCCACGTAATGAGAACTTGAGAAAAACAAATAAGCTTTTTCAAATTTTGAACGGGAGGTGTCTAATAAGAACACTTTATCAGGTGCTTAATTGAAACAAGTGTTAGTTTAAGTGTTTAATTAAAATATGCTGGAAATTTAAGGGGCTCTGGATATATTCTGCATTAATTTTATGTTCGTGAGGTTTTTGTGTAAAAGTTTCATGTGGTGCCTAATTTTGTGCTACCGATTAAGTCTGTACTAACTTTTTAAAAAACTTTTAACTGATACTCAATTTTTTATTAACTTCATATATATATATATATATATATATATATATATTCTCTTCTTCTTCACTGCAGCTTTCTTCTTCTTTGTGTTTAGGGTTTCTTCTTCTTCTTCTTCTTAGTTGTAAAATGAGTTTATTAAATTTATTATTGTTTTAACAATTTGGTGATTGAGTGTAACAACCTGGTCGGTCGTTTTGAGAGTATTAGCCCCGATTCCCTATTTACTGCTTCCACTGTATCATTTTATGCTTATGTGACTTGCCGAGGGAATTTATTTTTGATTTCAGAGTGAATTGGGACACTTAGTCCCTAAAATAGAAGCTTAAGTTCTAGGAATTCGACCGTAGTTGGAATTGTGTGAAGACGACTCTGGAATAGAGATTCGTGGTTCCGTTAGCTTCGTTGGGCGATTTTAAACCTTAGGTTTGTGTTCGGATTGTGATTGGGAGGTCCGTAGTTGAATGAGGCATGAAATGGCGAAAGTTGGATTTTTGGGAAGTTTGACTGGGAGTAGACTTTTTGATATCTTGATCGGATTCTGATTCCGGAAGTTGGAATAGGTCTGTAATGTCAAATGTGACGTTTGTGTAAAATTTGGGGTCAATCAGACGTGATTTGATAGGTTTCGGCATCGGTTGTAGAAGTTTGATATTTCAAAATTCATTGAGCTTGAATTGGGGTGTGATTAATGTTTTAGCATTATTTGATATGATTTGAAGGCTTGACTAAGTTCGTATGATATTTTAGGACTTGTTGGTAGGTTTTGTTGAGGTCCCGGGGGACTCTGGTGGATTACGGGTGGTTAACGGACTAGAATTAGACTTGTGAGAGTTGCTGGAGCACTACAGCTTCGGGTGTCATCGCACCTGCAGTGGGGTTGGCCGTAGGTGCGGACTCGCACATGCAGGAGGAGGATCGCATGTGTGGTCTGGAGGATCTTGCCTTGTGGTCGCAGGTGCGACGTGAAGGCCGCAGAAGCGAAGAGTCCTGGGAGGCTTGGGGATCGCAGAAGCGGAAGGGTCTCCGCAGAAGCGGTCTTGCAGGTGCGATCCCTGGTCCGCAGAAGAGAAAACCCTGGGCATAAGGGGAATTAGCACCTGCGATAGCTTTTTCACATGTGCAGCGTCGCAGGTGCGACTGATAGTCTGTAGGAGCGAGATCGCTAGGCAGAAAAGAGGAAATTTTGAGTGTTTGATACCATTTTTATTTTGGTACTTTGAGTGCTCGGATTGAGGCGAAGAATTATGGGATTTTCAGAGGAAGCATTTGGGTAATGATTCTTGACTCGTTTTTTGTTATATTCCACTAATTATTTGTTAATTTCATCTTCTAATTAAGGTTTTGGGTTGAGAAATTTGGGGGGAAAGTTGGAAAGTTCTAAAACTAAATTTTGGAATTTTTGATTGAGATTTTGGTATCGTATTTGAGTAATTTTGGTATGGGTGAACTCGTGGTAGAATGGGTGTTCATATTTTGTGACTTTTACCTGATCAGAGACGTGGGCCCGGGTCGACTGTTTGGGATGAATTTCTAATTTCTTACTAAAGTCTTGATTTCATTAATTAGATTAGTTTCTTATAGTTATAGTTATGGAATGTAATAGCGTTTGGCTAGATTTGGGCCATTCGGAGACGGAGAGTCGAGGAAAAGACATCCTTATTGACTGATTGAGCTTGATTTGAGGCAAGTGACTTGCCTAACCTAGTGTGGGGGAAATCCTCTTAGGATTTGGTACTATTGCGACAATTCTGTGATATGTGAGTGCCTTGTATGCGAGGTGACGAGTGCGTACACGGGCTAATTATTGAAAATCCGGTTTTTACTAAACAGTAACCTGTTATATCTTGAATGAGTCATCCCAGCATGTGTAGTTATCCTTTTTAACCTAATATCACATGTCTATGTGTCTTAAATGCTTATTCGAAATCTGTTCAACATGCTTAGTTGAATTCATGTTTTTCCTTGATTTGTAATAGTCTTAAACGGTAGGATCTTTGTTGTTAATTGTTTGTTTTTCATCGGTTTCGAGCTGTGTGTTTACTTTTGGGACTACGAGGCGGTACTTCGGGAGATCCCTTATTTTATATTTACTTTTGGGACTACGAGGTGGAACCTCGGGAGATTCCCCGCAGTATATTTACTTTTGGGACTACGAGGCGGTACCTCAAGAGATCCCCCGCTGCATATTTACTTTTGGGACTACAAGGCGGTACCTCAGGAGATTCCCTATTAAGTATTTACTTTTGGGACTACGAGGCGGTACCTTGGGCGTGCCCTCTGTTGTTTATCATTATGTGTTGTGTTGTTATCGTCTTGTATTTATCGTTGTTAAATTCTCATTATTTCATTATATTGCTATATCTTCTGCCTTATTAGTATATCTAGTAGGGCCCCGAGCTGACCTCGTCACTACTCTATTGAGGTTAGGCTTGGCACTTACTGGATGCCGTTGTGGTGTACTCATGCTACTCTTCTGCACATATTTTGTGTACAGACCCAAGTACCTCCTCCCAGCCCTGTTATTAGTTTAGAGTACTTGTTGCTGCTTCGGTGACTTCAAGGTATATCTACCAGCGTCCGTAGACCTCAGAGTTTCCCTCTATCCTTTTATGTTGTTTTTCTTCATTGTTCCTAGACATTGATGTATAAAGACAGTTAGAACTTTTCCTTAGAGCTTGTAACTTATGACTACCATGTCTTTGGGAGATGTTTATACTCAGATTTGTTAGTTTTACTTGTATATGCCGAGCGGCAGTTTCCAGCTTTACCTACATATATATACTGATGTTGTTAAGGTTTAGTTGTTAATTCTATTGTTAGTCAGTTATTCAGCTACTGTTAGGCTTACCTAAACTTAGAGACTAGGTGTTGTCACGACATCTTTTGGAGGGAGATTTGGGTCGTGACAAGTTGGTATTAGAGCTCTAGATTCATAGGTGTTATAAGTCACAAGCAGGTTTAGTAGAGTATCGCGGATCGGTACAGAGACGTCTATACTTATCTTCGGGAGGGTATGGAACTGTTAGGAAAATTTCACTTCTTCGATTCCATGTGGTGCGAAATTGTTGACTTCACAATTTTAAACTTCTGTCTTTTATTCTCTCACAAATGGTGAGGACCTGTACAGTCGGATCAGATGGCCTGACACCCGCACCCCCTGCTAGAGCCACGAGAGGCCGGGGTAGATGCTGAGGTCGTCCACGTGGTGTAGCCCGAGCACCCGTACGAGTCGCTACAAAGGAGGCACCATAAGCTTTAGTTGGAGCGCAGGCACCTGAGACGCCTGTTAATGCATAAGCTCTTCAGGAGACCCTTGCACAGTTACTGAGCATGTTCGATACTCTAGCTCAGGCAGGGTTGATTTCACTTGCTCCTGCCACATATCAGGCCGGGGGAGGAGCACAGACTACCGCTGCCTGCACCTCAGAGTAGCGGGTCAGGTCGGCCAGGTTCCAGAGGTCATACCAGTGCAACCGGTAACCCTAGTACGGCCCGAGGTAAGGGCAGCAATTTCTAAGGAGGAGCAGCTTAGGATCGAGAGGTACAAAAAGTACCACCCTCCTACTTTCAGTGGCTTCGCGTCAGAGGATACCCAGGGTTTTCTTTAGGAGTGTCACCGTATCCTCTGTACTATGGGTGTAGCGTATTCGAGCAGGGTTTCTTGCACTACGTTCTATCTTAGAGGAGCGGCCTATCAGTGGCGGCGTGCTTATGAGTTGGGTAGTCTAGGCAATGCAGCTTCACACACATGGACTCAGTTCTCGGATATATTCTTGAGGGAGTATGTCCCCCAGAGTCTTAGAGATACATGGCGTACGGAGTTTGAGCAGTTGTGCCAGGGTTCTATACCTGTGTCAGAGTATGCGGTTCGCTTCAGTGATTTGGCTAGACATGCACCAGCCTTGGTTACGACCATTCGAGAGAGGGTTCGTCATTTATCTAGGGGCTCAACCTTAGTATCAGACTTAGCATGGATCGATAGTTGGAGATGGATGTTACATACTAGCGGGTTGTGGGAATTGCTAGGAGATTGGAGGGTACGCTGACTCGGAAGAGAGAGGAGAGAGAAGCCAAGAGGTCTCGAGAGTCTGGCACTTATAGTGGTACTCATGCCCCAGCGGCAGCTCGTCATGGTAAGGGCTATGTGAGTCGCCCTGTTCATTCAGCACTTCTAGCTGCCAGTGGTATTTCAGCCCCTCCTAAGTGCCATGAACCTTATTATGCATCGTTATTTTCTAGTGCTCCTCCTACACAGTGTGCTTTCAGCGTTCAGTGTAGCCAACCTGGCCTGAGCTAGCCACAACAGCCACGCCCTCCGAGAGCTTGTTTTGAGTGTGGCGGCACTCGCCATATGGTGAGGGATTACCCCAGCCATAGGAGGGGTGCACCTCCACAGACTACTCAAGCACTACGTGCTCTGCAGGCTATGATTACAGCACCAGCTACCACTCCACCTGCTCAGCCAGCTCGAGGTGGAGGTCGAGCAGGTAGAGGTCATCCTAGAGGGGGAGGCCAGGTGAGATATTATACCCTTCCTGCTCGTACAGACGAAGTTGCATCCGACTTTGTCATTACAGTTATTGTTTCAGTCTGTCATAGAGATGCGTCAGCCTTATTTGATCCAGGCTCCAGTTATTCCTATGTGTCATCTTATTTTGCTCTGTATTTCGGTGTATCCGGTGATTCTTTGAGTTCTCCTGTTTATATGTCTACACCTGTGGGAGATTCTATTATTATTGACCATGTGTATCGGTCGTTTTTGGTTGTTCTTAGTGGTTTTGAGACCAGAGCCGATTTATTATTGTTTAGTATGGTAGATCTTGATATTATTTTGGGCATGGACTGGTTGTCGCCCCATTATGCTATTCTTGATTGTCACGCCAAGATTGTAACGCTGGCTATGCCAGGATTACCATGGTTAGAGTGGAGAGGTACCTTAGATTATACTCCCAGCAGAGTTATTTCATTCCTAAAGGCTCAACGAATGGTTGAGAAGGGGTGTACCACTTATCTAGCTTATGTGAGAGATGTCAGTATTGATACCCCTACCGTTGAGTCAGTTTCGGTAGTAAGGGATTATCCAGATATATTCCCAGCTGATCTTCCGGGCATGCCGCCTGACAGGGATATTGACTACGGTATTTATTTGTTATTGGGCACTCATCCCATCTCTATTCCTCCATATCGTATGGCTCCTCCTGAGTTGAAGGAGCTGTTACAGGAGTTGCTTGATAAGGGCTTCATTCGGCCCAGTGTGTCATCATGGAGTTCTCCGGTCTTGTTTGTGAATAAGAAGAATGGTTCTATGCGTATGTACATTGATTATCGCCAGTTGAACAAAGTTACAGCGAAGAATAGGTATCTATTGCCTCGTATTCATGACCTATTTGATCAATTACAGGGTGCCAGAGTGTTCTACAAGATTGACTTAGGTTCAGGATATCATTAGTTGAAGATTCGGGAGCCAGATATCCCGAAGACTGCTTTTAGGACTCGGTATGGTCACTACGAGTTCCTTGTGATGTCATTTGGTCTTACCAACGCCCCAGCAACATTCATGAATTTGATGCACAGTGTGTTACGATCCTATATTGACTCATTCGTAATCGTGTTTATTGATAACATTCTGGTGTACTCCCGGAGTCGGGAGGATCATGAGCAACACCTGAGGACTGTGCTCCAGACCTTGAGAGAAAAGAAGTTATATGCAAAATTCTCAAAGTGTGAGTTTTGGCTAGACTCAATGGCATTCTTGGGTCATGTAGTGTCGAGTGATGGGATCAAGGTGGATCCGAAGAAGGTTGAGGCAGTACAGAGTTGTCCCAGACCGTCCTCAGCTATGGAGATCCAAAATTTTCTTGGTTTGGCAGTGTACTACCGTCGATTTGTAGAGGGCTTCTCGTCTATTGCAGCACCTATGACCAGGCTAACCCAGAAGGGTGCTCCATTCAGGTGGACAGAGGAGTGTGACTGCTTTCAAAAGCTCAAGACCGCTTTGACTACGGCCCCAGTATTGGAATTGCCTATAGGTTCGAGGTCTTATACTGTATATTGTGATGCGTTGCGGATTGGTCTCAGCATAGTATTGATGTAGGACGGTAGGGTGATTTCCTACGGTCTAGACAGCTGAAGGTGCATGAAAAGAACTATCCTATCCATGACCTCGAGTTAGCAGCTATTGTTCATGCCTTAAAGATTCGGCTGCACTATTTGTACGGTGACCCTTGTGAGATCTACATCGATCACCAGAGTTTGCAGCATCTTTTCAAACAGAAGGATCTTAACTTGCATCAACGGAGGTGGTTGGATAAGCTTAAGGATTATGATATCATTATTCTATGCCATCCCGAGAAGGCCAATGTGGTGGTTCATGCCTTCAGTCGTCGGGCGAAGAGTTTGGGCAGCTTAGCATATCTACCAGTAGCAGAGAGGCCATTGGCATTGGATGTTCAAGCTTTGGCCAACTAGTTTGTTAGATTGGATATTTATGAGCCGAGTCAAGTTTTGGCTTGTGTGATTTCTCAGTCTTCTCTTTATGATCGTATCAGGGAGTGTCAGTATGATGACCCCCATCTGCTTGTCCTTAAGGACACAGTTCAACACGGTGATGCTAAGGAGTTCACTATTGGAGATGATGGGGCATTGAAGATGCAGGGCAGGCTATGTGTGCCCAATGTCGATGGTCTGCGTGAGTTGATTCTCTAGGAGGCTCATAGCTCGCGGTACTCCATTTATCCAGGTGCCGCAAAGATGTATCAGGACTTGAGACAACATTATTGGTGGAGGAGAATGAAGAGGGACATAGTAGAGTATGTAGCTCGGTGTATAAATTGCCAGCAGGTGAAGTATGAGCATCAGCGGCCAGGTGGATTGCTTCAGAAGTTAGAGATTTCAGAGTGGAAATGGGAGCGAATCACTATGGATTTTATTGTTAGGCTCCCATGGACTGAGAGGGAGTTTGATGCAGTTTGTGTAATTGTGGATAGGCTGACCAAGTCGGCTCATTTCATACCAGTTATGACTACTTATTCTTCCGAGTAGCTGGCTCGAGTTTATATCCGCGAGATTGTCAGGTTTCATGGAGTGCCGGTATCTATCATCTTTGACCAGGGTACGCCATTCACATTGCAGTTATGGAGGGCCGTACAACATGAGTTCAGTAATTGGGTTGAGTTGAGCACAGCATTTCACCCTTATATGGACGGACAGTCTGAGCGCACTATTCAGATACTGGAGTATATGCTTCGTGCGTGTGTGATGGAGTTTGGGGGTTCTTGGGATGAGTTCTTGCCACTTGCGGAGTTTGCCTACAACAATAATTATCAGTTGAGCATTCAGATGGCACCGTATGAGGCTTTATATGGTAGACGGTGTCGGTCTCCAGTGGGTTGGTTCGAGCCGGGCGAGGCTAGGCTATTGGGTAAAGACTTGGTTCAGGATGCCTTGGAGAAAGTTAAGGTGATTCAAGATCGATTTTTTGCAACCCAGTCCAGACAGAAGACTTATACGGATCGAAAGGTTCGCGATGTTGCATTCATGGTTGGAGAGCGGGTCTTGCATCGGGTGTCACCCATGAAGGGTGTTATGAGGTTCGAAAAGAAGGGCAAGCTGAGCCCAAGGTTTATTGGCCCGCTCGACGTGTTGCGGCGAGTTGGGGAGGTTGCTTATGATCTTGCCTTGCCTCCTATCCTAGCATGAGTTCATCCTGTATTTCATGTTTCTATGCTCTGAAAGTATCACGTCGACCAGTCTCATGTGTTGGATTTCAGCTCACTCCAGTTGGACAAGGATATATCTTATGTTGAGAAGCCGGTGGCCATTTTGGATAGGCAGGTTCGAAAGTTGAGGTCAAAGAACATCGCTTCAGTGAAGGTTTAATGGAGGGGTCATTCGGTCAAGGAGGTAACTTGGAAGACCGAGCATGATATCCGCAGCCGTTATCCTCATCTTTTCACCACTTTAGGTATATCTCTATGCTCGTTTGAGGACAAACGATTGTATAAAGAGTGGGAGGATGTAACGACCCGGCCGGTCGTTTTGAGAGTATTAGCCTCAATCCTCTATTTACTGCTTCCCCTATTTTATTTTATGCTTATGTGAGTTGCCGGGAGGATTTGTTTTTGGTTTCGGAGTGAATTAGGACACTTAGTATCTAAAATGGAAGCTTAAGTTCTAGAAATTCGACCGTATTTGGAATTATATGAAGCTGACTATGAAATAGAATTTCGTCGATTCTGTTAGCTCTGTTGGGTGATTTTGGACTTAGGAGCGTATCCGGATTGTGATTTGGAGGTCCGTAGTTGAATTAGGCTTGAAATGGCAAAAGTTAGATTTTTGTGAAGTTTAACCGGGAGTAAACTTTTTGATATCGGGGTTGGATTCGAATTTTGGAAGTTTGAGTAGGTCTGTGATGTCAAATATGACTTGTGTACAAAATTTGGGGTCAATCAGACGTGATTTGATAGGTTTCGGCATCGGTTGTAGAAGTTTGAAGTTTCAAAGTTCATTAAGCTTGAATTGGGGTGTGGTTCGTGTTTTTAGATTTGTTTGATGTGATTTGAAGGCTCGACTAAGTTCATATGATGTTTTAGGATTTGTTGGTAAGTTTGGTTGAGTTCCCGGGGGACTCGGGTAGATTCCGGGAGGTTAACATGGTAGAATTGGACTTGTGAGAGTTGTTGAAGCATTACAGCTTCTGGTGTCATCGCACATGCGGTGGGGTTGGACGCATGTGCGGACTCGCACATGAGGGAGGAGGATCGCAGGTTCAGTCTGGAGGAGCTTGGCATGTGGTCGCAGGTGCGACGTGAAGGCCGTAGAAGCGGAGAGACCTGGGAGGCTTGGGGATTGCAGAAGTGGAAGGGTCTTCGCAGAAGCGTGCTCACAGGTGCGATCCCTGGTCCGCAGAAGCGAAAACCCTATCCATAAGTGGAATCCACACCTGCGATGGCTTTTTCACAGGTGCGGCATCGCAGGTGTGACTGATAGTCCGCAGGAGCGAGATCGCTGGGCAGAAAAGGGGAAATTTCGAGGGTTTGATCCCATTTTTATTTTGGGACATTGAGAGCTCGGATTGAGGTGAATAATTGAGGTATTTTCAGAGGAAGTATTTGGGTAATTATTCTTGACTCTTTTTTGGTTATATTCCACTAATCTATCGTTCATTTCATCTTCTAATTAAGGTTTTGGGTTGAGAAATTTGGGGAAAATGTTGGAAAGTTCTTAAACCGAATTTTGGGATTTTGATTGAGATTTGGGTATCGAATTTGAGTAATTTTGGTATGGGTGAACTCGTGGTGGAATGGGTGTTCATATTTTATGACTTCTACCCGATTTCGAGACGTGGGCCCGGGTCCACATTTTGGGATGAATTTCTAATTTCTTGCTAAAGTCTTGATTTCATTAATTAGATTAGTTTCTTATAGTTATATTTATAGAATGTAATTGCTTTTGGCTAGATTTGGGCCATTCAGAGTCGGAGAGTCGAGGAAAAGGCATCCTTATTGACTGATTGAGCTTGGTTTGAAGTAAGTCGCTTGCCTAACCTTGTGTCGGTTAAATCCCCTTAGGATTTGGTACTGTTGCAACAATTCTTTGATATGTGAGTGTCGGGTACGTGAGGTGACGAGTGCGTATACGTGCTAATTGTTGAAACTACGATTTTTTACTCAACAGTAACCTGTTATATCTTAAATGTGTCATCCCAGTATGTGTAGTTATCCATTTTAGCCTAATATCGCATGTCTACGTGTCTTAAATACTTATTCGAAATCTTTTTAGCTTGATTAGTTGAATTCCTATTTTTCCTTGATTTGTATTAGTCTTAAATGGTAGGATCTTCGCTGCTAATTGTTTATTTTCCATCGATTTCAAGTTGTGTGTTTACTTATGGGACTACGAGGTGGTACCTCGGGAGATCCCTTGTTTCATATTTACTTTTGGGACTATGAGATGGTACCTCGGGAGATCCCCCGCTGCATATTTACTTTTGGGACTACGAGGCGGTACCTCGGGAGATCTTCCGCTGCATATTTACTTCTAGGACTACGAGGCGGTAACTCGGGAGATCCCCTGTTGAGTATTTACTTTTGGGACTACGAGGCGGTACCTCTGGAATGCCCCATGTTGTTTATCCTTATGTGTTGTGTTGTTATCTTCCTGTATTTCTCATTGCTAAATTCTCAATTTTTCATTATATTGCTATATCTTCTGCCTTATTAGTATATCCAGTAGGGCCCTGACCTGACCTCGTCACTACTCTACAGAGGTTAGGCTTGGCACTTACTGGGTACCGTTGTGGTGTACTCATGCTACTCTTCTGCACATATTTTTGTGTGCATACCCAGGTACCTCCTACCAGCCCCGCTATTAGTTGAGAGTACTTGATGCTGCTTCGGTGACTTAAAGGTATATCTGTCAGTGTCCGTGGACCTCGGAGTCTCCCTCTATCCTTTTATGTTGTTTTTCTTCATTGTTCCTAGCTATTAATGTATAAAGACAATTATAACCTTTCCTTAGAGCTTGTATCTTGTGACTACCGGGTCTTTGGGAGATGTTTATACTCAGATTTGTTGGTTTTACTTGAATATGTCGAGCGGTAGTTTCCATATTTACCTGTATGTGTATATATATATATATATATATATATATATATATATGTATACACACACACACACACACACACACTGATTTTAAGGTTTAGTTGTTAATTCTGTTGTTATTCAGTTATTCCGCAACTGTTAGGCTTACCTAGTTTTAGAGACTAAGTGTCGTCACGACATCTATGGAGGGAGATTTGGGTCGTGACATTGAGATTTGTTCTTTATGATATTTGAAATTTATGCTTCAAATTTGAGCTCATTTGTAGTAGATTTGAGTGTTGAATCGTATGTTGGATTGTTGAAATTCGAAAAATAAGTTTATATTTCGGAACTTCAGATTTTGAATCTGATTTTGAATCTGAAGTTGTATTAAAACATTGAACTAATTAAGATTTTTGATTTTGAATATGAAGCTGTCTGAAGTTGTATTGAAAAATTGCACTACTTAAAATTCGAAGTTCTGAAGTTACAATTAAAAGATAGAAGAACTTTATATTCGAAATTTGAAGTTGCTTTAAAGAGCTTGAACTACTTATGATTTGAATTTCTGAAGTTGCAGTTGGAAGATAGGAGAACTTCGGATTTAATTTCTGAAGTTGCATTAAAGGGATTGAACTAATTCACATCCGAGCGGGTACGCTTTTCAAAGTTTTGTACAATATAGGTATAAATTGAATGGAGGCCCCAAAAATGGGTATATATGCAAATGTCCCAATTTTTGTTTCTATGATTTATTGAGTAAATTACGTGGGTTAGATCTAGATAATAAAGTGTCGCGACCCTATTTTCCCTCCGTAGGATGTCATGGCGGCACTTAGTGTCTAAGACTAGGTAAGCCTAACAATTATACCAAATAACTGATTATTAAGCTAAACTCAAATCTCACTATCTTAAATAAATAAAGCTGCAATTCAAAAGGATTAAAACTCCCAAAACTCAGTTGAAATAAGTCACAAGCTCTAAGAAAAAAAGCTAAATATCTCTATACATCAGAGTCTAACAAAAATAAGGAAGAGCAACATAAATAGCGTAGAGGGAGGCTACGAAGTCTGCGGACGCTGACATATATACATTGAAGTTGCCATATCACTGTTCACTGATATCGAGGCTGGTAGGAGGAATCTGGATCTGTACAAAAAGATGTGCAGAAGAGTATCATGAGTACACCACAACGGTGCCTAGTAAGTGCCAAGCCTAACCTCGGTAGAATAGTGACGAGGTCAGGTCAGGGCCCTATTTGAATAAAAAGTAAACAAGACAGAAGATATAATATTATAAGGAAAAGACTGACAACAACAACAACAACAACAACCCAGTAGAATCCCATTAATGGGGTCTGGGGAGGGTAGT